>ML779864.1:377733-399267 GCA_009831015.1 Picea engelmannii
CCAAACCTTCCCCTTCAACCAGTACTTGGGAAAAAATAAAACGCTTTATCCGTGAAACCATTCTTAGTAATTCATGGCTTCACGATGACATTCAGTGCAAGCCTGAGGAGAAGCTCATTCTGGAAGGATGGAACCTGCATCTGCGAATTAAGACACAGGGGAAGAACAACAGGGGGCGTGACAGCAGTCCAACGGTTTGGACACCTTCCCCATCTGGATTTCTTAAGATTAATTTCGATGGGGCCTCCAGGGGCAACCCTGGACCAGCTGGTTTCGGAGCCGTCCTCAGGAACAACATGGGCGAGATTACTCATATGACTGCTGGGTTCTTGGGTGAAAACAAGAACAATGTGGCGGAGATCACAAGTCTTTTAAGAGGCCTCCAAGTAGCGATTCAGCAACATTTCCTCTGGCTGATCATTGAAGGAGACTCAGAAGTAATAATTCAACTCATATTGAAAATCCTTCATGGTCAATCTCCAGGGCGGATCTCCCCCATCTGGAGACTCTCCGGACTTCTGGAGGATTTTGAGGGCCTCATCCACCCCAATTTGACCCTCATTCCCGTTCATGTGAAACGAGAAGCTAGCAAGGTTGTTGATCACCTGGAAAACGTAGGAATTGACTCAAAGGAGAATCCTATATACTGGCAGGCCAACGTTTCAGAAGAAACAACCCTCTCGATGCAATGCAAAGAACTTGCTAGTAGAGACTTCCCCGCCCCGGATGGGGTGACACGCGGCAGAGAGGAAGTGCCACCCGAACTCGCACTCAGCGTTGGTTTAATGGCTGATGGCCGCCACCCACACCTCCGCATTAACGCTGATGGACGACCATAGCAGAGGACAGGCGACGGAGGTACTCCTCCCTCGTGCGACAATTAACCCCCCACGCACACAAGAATTCATCGCTGTTATGGATGGACGGAGGATTCGACAGTTTGATTACGATTTTTATTTTGAGCCCGAGCAGCGGAGGAAGGCTCCTGGTGCGGAAACAATATGGTTACTTACCGCCTTCTATCTGCATTCTGAGAAGATTTTCCAGGGCTGGTGGCTTCTTTGTGGGTCTCAACAGAGTTGGCTTGCCTACGCTCAGCACTCGCAGCCGCTCTTGAGTTGGTTCTCTTCTAACTCAACTCTGCATTTGTTTGGTATTTGTTCGGGTACAATGGTCAGGAGATGAGGAAAACCTCGACGAGGTTCTGCCTGGGATGCGCACAAAGCGCAGAGGCGTCGGGAGGAGGAGCTTGAACGGGCCTTGGCTCTGGCCTCTTCCATTCTCAGGAAGAAGGCACGGGTTGAGAGGAGGGAGGTGCTCAACACCATTGTTGAACAAGGAGCTAGCTGCAGCAAGACTGAGAAGGAGACCGAGCCCGCGGATTTGTTTTCAGGTTGTGTTATGGAGGAGGACCTGTCAATTGGGGACCTGCCGTGTGACGAGAAGCCAAGCTCCATGGAGAAGCTCAGCAGGCAGGACAACAAGAGCACCCCGACTAAGGACGACGACCTTCCTGGCTGCGTGGTGGAAGAAATCCCATGGATGGGTGACCTTCAAGCCACAGATGCCGAGAAGATGGTGAAAGCAGAGACGGTAACAGTGCAGAGGAAGCTTGCGGTTGGCATTGGCGAAGCTGTGGAACAGAAGACTGCTCCTTCTAGTGGCCTGGGTTTCGGAACGCATGGTCCTCTCCTCAGCGACGAACACCTGGCCTTGGTGTTCGAGCTCTGTTTCCACATTGCGGACTTGGAGCACAGGGCTCTCACCATGGGCCAGCGTATATATTTGCTCCTTGACGCGCTCTCCGGGGCTCCAGCTCAGCGTAAGTGCCCCCTGTGCATGCAGACTTTTGCCATCTCGACGGGAACTGGTGGGAGCGACACGTCACCGAGTGCCTAGGCTACCCTGTCTTCCAGGTTCTTAGTTTGTATGTGTAATTGCTATAGGTTTATCTAGACCACTGGAATCTGTCCTGGTTTCCTACGGGCAGGATAGATGTCTCTTTTCTTAATGTATTACTGTATAACTGCCAGATGTTTCCGAATAATGCTGGTTTCCGGTTACCGGCAGCATCTTTTGGTGAATGTAGCCATGAAGCTGTTTATTTTGTCAAAGTTTTGAGATAATATAATATAGCAGGTACTACACCCCCTTTTTTATTTAAAAAAAATAAATCTATATAACCGGTAGGGTATGGTTCAATGTAATATTATATTTATAATAATTATGTCAATCATTTAATTGATAGGGTTTAATCTAATATTATATTTATAATAATTATGTCAATCATTTAATTGATAGGGTTTAATCTAATATTATATTTATAATAATTATGTCAATCATTTATGGATAGAAGAAAATGGTAACCTAATGCTTAAATATAAAATAAGTTTTAAAAACCTTGAAAGGAATTCATATAGCAATGAGCTACTTAAGTTGACTTAATGCTATGACACAATCCTTCCTATCTACTTATGATTTCATATTCTTTGTGGTAATTTTAAATATAAATATGGACTATGAGAAAACTATTATGAACAATACATATAATTATGTTCTTTTGTGAATAGGAAAGCTTGTGACTAGGAAAGCTTCTTATTTTCTAGAAGATTTATAGTTCCATTGACATGAATAATGACAAATTGAGAATTTGTATCAAATATTTATGTTAAAACTATTTTTGTAGTTAGAAAATCAATGTTGAAAATTATGTATAAGAGAAAAATGATTCTTCCAAATCCATGGTATGATCAAGAATGTAAAATTGTAAGAAGAAATATTACAACTTTCTATAAAGAGACTAATAGAGCTAAAATTGTAAGAAGAAATATTACAACTTTCTATAAAGAGACTAATAGAGCTAGTAAGATTAAATATTATAAGCACTTAAATAAAAAAAGAAAATCATTGATGTTTAATCCACTTAAAAAAAAACTTACAATTTATGTAAAAGAGGGCCTAAAACATTTTAGGTTAATATTATCCTTATGAAAAATAAAGAATTTGGTAATGTTAACATAAAGTACTAGAACACTTGGTATGATCTCGAGAGGGGAATATACAGGGTCATATCATATACATTTCGAGATAATGATGATGCCAATATTCTTGTCTTTCTTAAAACATTTCTTAGCAATGAGCACATGTGATAGTTTTCGTTGATTATGCACACCCACTACATTTGTCTTATTTTCGGAGACCTATAATTTTTTCTTGGTATTTGATTACTCTAGACTTGGAGATAATACCATCATATTTGACATCCACATCCTCTAGATGGAGTTCATCTTTTGTTGACCTTCTTGAATCTTGTTTTCATTTCTAATTTTGAAGCTACCATGTGACCCCATCTACCAAATTCTTACATCCTTCTTCAATTATAGATTACATTGATGATTTTGCCTCATAAGTATTTAGGGAAACCTCAACCTTCTTGCAAAATTCCTCTCCAAGACTTTTGATAGTATCCTCTTCAATTTTTTCAGTAATATCTTCATCCATATTCTTTGATTTAGAATCCTATAAATGTCTTTCCACCTTATTAGCCTCATTAAGAAATTATTGATTATGATTACATAAAATTTTGGTTTCTTCAACTTTCTTTTTCAATTCTTCCATTGACTGATCATTTTCCAACTTCCCTTTGCTACGATTTTCTTTCTTTAAGTTCTTCACCTCCTTAAGTGATTCATTGAGTGATTCTTTTAATTCCTCATTATCTTTCTAGAATTTGGAAATTTCTTCTTTAACTTCATTGAATTCATATTCAACTGTATGCATTGATTCTATTTTTGAGTCCTTGATCCATTTTTTGAGAACATTTTTTCAAATACTTCCCATGTGTCTGTTGAAATTTCATCGATTATGAATACTCATGTGCCACCTCCAAGATTCGCCATAAAAATAATTACTTTCCAAAAAAATACTCAAATCAATTTTCTTTATCATCCTCAACTTTTCCATCAGATTGATTTCATCTTTATCTTCATCTCTAGTAAAATTAGTCATTGCCATTGATTCTTAATTGGGTTCTAACCCAAACCCTCAACATACAACCTAAATATAATACCAATAATGACCTCACATACTTATGAAACTTTTTTTATTATATTATCCTATGTTTTCTTTTTCCAACATATTTTAAATCACCTCAATTAGACATCTCAATAAAATGCTATGATAATTTTGAATTAACATACATTTTAAAACCATGATTTAGAGATTGTCTTGTTGGCCAAAATTTCTCCTGATGTATATATGAAATTCTATCCCTTCTGAGCATGAAATTTCATCCTACAATATTCTAATATGTATTCTCTACAATGCCATTGGTTTGACAAAAAATTGATGCACCAAGTGAAACTCATGGTAACATTCACAAAACTTGATGTTTTTTTGTATTTTCCAAAGAGTGAACTCGTATGACATGTCAGGTGTCCGATTTTTCTAATACGATTATGAATTATTGACCGAAAATACTATGGTCCATTCTATTTCCAATAAAACTTGTGACACTCAAATTGGATCTTTCTGTAATATGATATGAGTATTTTACTAGGAACAACTATTTGAGACTAGTTATAGGACTAGTAAAAAACCTTATCTTCAACAACCTATAAATTAAAAATTATAGTGAAGCACAATATGAATTTTTTTCCACAGGTTTTTCAATATGTCTCTTGAATATTCTGAAACCTTCACTATCTGATATGTACCATAAATTATTATTATAATTTTTTACTGAGAACACGTGTTTGATACTAATCTTAGGACTAGTCAAAAACTTTAATTTACACAACTTATAAGTCCAAAAGTATAATGAACCAGAACATAATATTTTTATCATAGGTAGTGCACTATGTGTCCTCAAGCTCCCCAAAGTTTCATTATTTGAAAATTCCCAAAAACAAAGTTAGATTTAAAATGAAAATATTGTGTGCTTTGAAACCAAATGTTGTGGTCCAAAACCTTAAAATATCATAAGAAACTGAAGTACACACTGTGTGCACCAAATACAAGCATGGAGCACAACTCCAATATAGATAAGAGAGATGAGTTGCACAATAAATCCTTAAAAAATATGAGAACCTCCTCCAAATACTCCAATACATTCTTACATCCAAATCACATGTCCCTTAATAATGACTACATGATATTTATATATACCTATTCGTACATTGCACACGTGGCCACTTTATTAGGCCAACCACTATTAGATATACATTTACCAATTACATGTAAATTTATATATAATAGTGGTTGGCCTAATAAAGTGGATAGAAGCAGCACCAGTCAAGGACTGTAGCACAAAGACAACAACACACTTCTTATTGGAGCAAGTGATCACCAGATTTGGATGTCCAAGGATTTTAATGAGTGACCAAGGCACCCATTTTATCAATAATATCACCAAAGCTATGACTGATGATTTTGAAGTCTATCACAAGAATATTGCACCATATCATCCTCAAATAAATGGAATAGTAGAAGCTTTCAATAAAATTTTGGAAAATGCATTGACTATGATCTGCAAAGTTAACATGGATGATTGGGACTTAATAATATCAGCATTATTATGGGAATACATGACCACATGCAATAATTTGATAGGATAGACACGATTCATATTGGTGTATGGGAAAGAAGAAGTGGTGCCATTAGAATTTCCGGTACCCAGTCTGCACGTAGCAACAATTACCAACATGAAAGAAAGAGGCGTAGTATAGGAGAGGTTAAATAAACTAATGGAAATGGAAGCAGAATGGATCATGGTAGGATTTCATCATGAATTATAGAAAGCAAGAGACAAATCCTGATATGACATACATATTAAAAAGAATATATTTAAGGAGGGAGACCTAGTTCTTCTCTATGATAACAAATTTTTGCAACACCCTAGTAAGTTTAGAATGAATTGGTTAGGTCCATATGTATTAAATAATTTCACAGATGGGGGATGTGTACAACTAAAGGACTTGGGAGGAACATAACTAAAAGGAATGATCAACGATAGTCGACTGAAACTGTACAGGAACAGTTGACCCACTAACCCCTAAAATTACAACGTAGTAAGAAATTCATGTATATAGTGTACTTTAGTAGATATTAGGAAAGAAAACTCATAAAAAGGAAGAAAAAAGTAGAAAAAAAAGAAAAAAGTAGAAAACGAAGAAAAAGGAAGACAAAAGTAGAAAAGTAAGGAAAATACAAAATACTGGGAAATAACCTGCACAACAGATAGTGGAATCAACACGGAAAAAAAAGTGACCATGCACAACATATGGATCACAGGAAGAAAACACAACGCACCAGGGGAAAATTCACAATAGAAACATAGGGCGCACCAAAAAGTTACAATGCATAAGGAAATAGGTGAATGGTCGAAAAAAAAAAACGTTCATCGGGGTAAAAAGACACGAATTGAGAATTTAAGAAACTTAATGAAGCATACTCAACAAGATTTAAAACATTTATGACCATCAAATAAGCGTCTCCGAGAATATTCAGGGAAATTATGACACCTCGTAGATAACTAAGACATGGGCTAAACAATACGTATTGTGAATTAACATACCCATGAAGTTAAGGAGCATGAAGACTAGTGGAGAACAAGTGAGTTCGGAGATAGGAGAAACCGATGTTCAACTGCAAAAGGAAGAATTTCCAATGATGGCACCTACAAAGGTCAGTGCACCTCTTCAATCAACATGAAAAACATGTAGTAGCCACAAATCATTGCAGGAAACCACATAGACAGAACAAGTCTTTACAAAGATAGAGGGAATCATCAAAGTCGACTTGATTCCTTCTCCACAGAACGAACTAGTGAGCACCAACCTAGTAGAGTAATAAGGGAAGGCCTCAAAAATGGTTGGGATGTACATCGATTCACACAACAGTGCGTGGAGCCATGACCCATTAGCAACAAGAAACTGACAAAAACCTCCCAAAGTCGAAGTAGCCCACAAAACAAATGGCATTGACAGTGAAAGGACAGAATCTGAAGGGATAAGGCCACAACCCATGGTAGAGTCCATGCAACAATAGGAAGTGCAGCTTGAAGATATCATGAGGTAAACAAAGTCTGGATGGGAAGAAAGAGAACCAGAGGCTGGGACATCTAGCGCACCAATACCAAGAAAGGGGAAGCAACCCATCACGCAGTCCATGTGCGCATTCCATATGGGGTGTGGGCCAATCAGAGGTTACTAGGTTGCGTCGAAAGGTTACGGTATGCATACCATGATGTGTCTGACACCAAAAAATTCCCATAATTTTCACAACAAATTTATATGGAGAGCTTAGAAAAAGGGTCCTTAGGACATCCAGTGTTGCAACCAAAGAAGTAGGTGGCAGGCTTAGTAAACACATGGATTCTTAATCTATTGGAGATTCCCCACTTAGGTAGGGAGAAAGATATGAACAATTGCGTCAAGCAGTTACTCGCGGTCCTCCATGGAGGATTTTGTGGTTGGAAAAACGAGTATCCATCGATGTGGAATTGATTTCATTCATCATAGGATTGTTATCAAATGGTGAGAAGCCCGCGCAAGCCTATTTTTGGAGAAAGATTTGTTTTGGGGAAAGACCTAACTTTGGAAAGGAAAACCTAATTTTGGAGCATGCACAAGAAGTGGCAAGAAAGAAGCATGTATAAAAAGAAGGGAAAGAAACATGCAAGAGGAAAAGCAACATGGCATGTAGGCAGGAAATCCTAACCATGATAGGGTTAGGGTTTTTGAAAAATATTGTAATGGATATAAGCCATAAAGTAGAATAAATAAGGACCTAGGAGGTCTACGTGGGGGGGATGTCAATTAAGAACATAGAGAGTTGATTATTGTGTTTTTGTAAGCTGTTGAGGATAATAAGTATTGTAGAAGAGTCGAGTAAGATAGTATTTTAGGGTTAGGTCATAGGTTGAGGAGCCTGGTGTGATCTAGTCTGCCTCACAGAAGTTTCTTACCCTCATCTTGATTTTATTACAGAAGATTTAATGTGTGCAGCGCAAGATTTTGTAGTAGAAGAAATAAAAGACCATAAAGCCAAATCTTTATGGACGTAGCCCGAGGAGGGAGTGAACCATGGTAAAATTGTGTGTTATGTGTGATTTTTAATGAATGTTTACTTTATTTTGATCATTAGATTATGAATGAATGGTTAAACTAGACATATTAGCATGCTTGCATAGTTTTAAAGATGAATAAATCAGATAAGTACTTGAATAATTAACAAGGATAATGCATGCGGAAGGAGGAACACAATCCCAGATCCCAAATCTTTTCTAGAATGAAAACACCTGAGTATTGTCACCACCCATAAAATCTACCTCGGGTGATATTGTGTTGTGCACCCTATGCACAATGTTGCCTTCTGTTTTACCAAGAGGGCTGATAGTTTTTTAGGGTTTTGTTGGAAACTTGTTGAGATCCGAACCTGGGTCAGCCCAAGAAGAAGAGGAAGAGAAACAACCAACAAAGACAATAGGTCTATCAAAGAAGAGAATAAAGCCAACAATAACAATAGTGCACACATAGAAGTAGATTTCACTGTCATTTCCCCAGATTCTAGAGTCGATAATAGTTGTAGAGCACATTATGGGGTTTGTTCCCAATTTGAAATATGTAGATCATGATGTAATAGATGTGACCAAGTTTCCTGATCTTGCGAAGGAATTTTATACGGATAAAAAGGGGCAACTACGGAAGGAATTCTAATATTAGAACCTAAACAATGGATTGCAGGGATTTATAACTTTGGCATTAATAATTTTTTGGAAATCCCACACCTCAGCAGAGGGAAGGATGTCAATTCTTGCGTGAAGAAACTAATGGCGAGAGTGCATGGAGTATTTTTTTGGATGAACAAACCTGTCTCGATTGATGTAGACCTAATTGTGAAGATTACAAATCTTCCAACAGATCGAGTAAATCCTGAGAAGTATTTATATGAGAAGAAGAAGCAAAAGGCCATTGCAGAGGAAGTAAAAGATCAATTTGGTACAGACAAGGGAAGCAGAGGCATGATTATCAAAAGAATAAATGACCCATACAAAATATTCATGACAAATATGATTTCTTGCAAGTTACTGAGGAAATTTTGTACGGAAATGGCACCAGCAAGAATGGTAGCAATAGTCACGCGGTGTGCAATGGGGGCAATACTCAGTTGGGCACCATATTTTCTCAACCTATTTCTGGAAGATTTCATAGATGCACAAGATTCTAGGATGAAGTTCCATTGTTTGAGGTTTTTTATTTTGATAGCCTTAGTGGCATGGAAAGAAACAAAGTATTCAACCTTCCTTTATAGGAGAGGAAATTTTTGTGCAACAAGGTATATATCCCTATGGCACAATAGATATCCGAAGTAGAGAAAATATAATGCCATCATTTTTGGCATGTATCTTAAGGATATGCAGGACAAGATAACAGACACATGGAGGATCTCACCAAAAGTTGTGAAAGAGAATGAAGGGATAACAAACTTCAAGGCATCTAGGCACAACATGTGGATATAAGCAATGAGAGACCCCAATAAGAAATGGTTGAACATGCAATACTGTCTCACAAAAGAAGAAGTACAATGGGTGATAGGGGAATGGCCAGATCAATGAAAGGTACCAGTAGCTGAAAAGAAAGGAACAAAGGGTAAAGAACAAGAAGAAGCTAGCACACCGCAGAAATCAAGTAGTCTAGCAGAAAATACTATAAAAGAATCACAACGCAGTCATCCAATAGAAAGTGCGATGATAGTAAAGAAGCATAGAAAGAAGGAAACAATACTCAGGGCCTTGGTACTAGGAAATGAGCACGCAGAAGGAAAAATGAGGAAGCACAGAAAAAGGATAACATCCCTAGCAAAGAGGCAGGAAGAGAAGACATACTAGAGGCAAAGAACCCCGCGTATACAAAGACAACACTAAAGAGAAAATCAACGATGCAAATAGGAGAACAACACAAGAAGATGAAGGAACAAAAGAAGGCCCATTGGTTCAAAATAATTGAGGATGACATAGAATTGGTGGCAGACAAAGTGTAGGATCGAGGAGAAGAATCCCTATACATTGCAGAGTCACAAAGATAATAATTAATGAAAAAGTTAATGGAGGTAAAAGAAGTTTTGGAAAACCTACATATCAATGTAGCACAACAGAAAGGGACAAAGGAGAAGGAGAAAATCCATGAGGAAAAGGATACACTACAGACATCAACAATAGTAAGAAACAATTTCCAAATAAACCAAAGGATTATACAAGTAGACAAGGATACAACACAGAAACCCTTGAAGGATATTGAGCAGTTGGACTTGGTGTTATCCAAGATTCCAACCAAGCCATTATACAAGTTGCAGTTAATCATCACAAATGGATCTCAATCAAGGGTCGGGATAGATGCAATGAACTTAGAGACAAATAGGGAGGTAAAGGAGGTACTGGCGATATCCCTCAAAGAAGTGCATCTCGAGAGGGACGAAGAAAAACAACACATGGAGAAAATGGAACAAAGGATTGAGGAAGTCTTTCAAACTATAACAAATGACACACTAGCAAAGGAGTTAAGTACATAAGAGAATATCCAAAAGCTAGCGCAGGCTATGGAAAGTTACAAACATTATATCATAGACCTAGAAGAAAAGGTGATCCCTAGCACTTCACTAAAGATAAAATAACAAAGGGAAAAACATGTTGTGGAATACACAAAAAATATTGAAGGGGAGATTAAAAGAATGACATAACTATATAACAATACAATGCATATGTGGACAAAGCTACAGGAAGATGAAAATATTCAAGAAGTATACCAAAAGGAGGGGAAAATAAACACTACAGTCCAGGACTTGAAGAACAGACACAAAAATATGGCCATATCAACCAGGATGAATAGTGCATGGGAGATGAAGAATCTGTAGGCAGAGATGAACTCAATTCAGAAGGAGAAGCAACTAAGATAGGCTCATATGGAGCCATTGCAGGAAGAGGCAAAAATGATGATAAAAAATATGGAAGAAACAAAGGGTAGACTCGAGCAACTACACTTGGAGGGTGTAGAAGTGATGAAGGAGCACATTACAATGCAGTTGGTAGAGAACATTGTAGAAAAGGGAACACAAGTGAAGACTCATGATGAATAGTTGAAAGGAAGATTTCAGGCACTGAATAAGTCACTACAAGAGGAAAAAATTGCCTGAGTGGCTCGGGACAAGCCCGAAGAAAGTGTTGGGGGCCTGTTGGAGCAGGCTCTTTTGGGATAAAATTTTGAGGAATAAGGAAGAGAGAAACAAGAGAGGAAGGAATTCAAGGAACAGACCAAAGAATCAATGTGCGTCAGGAATCAAGGAAAATCGGTGCGAGGAAAAGAAGAACCAAAGCAAGAAATGGTTGGATTGAAGACCAACCGCGTGCAGGAGGTTGATATGTGGACAAACCTAATCCACTAGGGTTAGGGTTTTGGGTTATGATATAAATGGTTTTTACCCACTTTTGTAGTATAAATATATGATGTATGAGGTAGATAGGAAATCACTTTTAGCGTATACAAGAATTATGTTGGATAACCCTTTTGAGTTTTTAGTTTGTCTTTGATGATTTTTCTGGTTGAGGGTTGTGGAGATCATACTGATTCAAATGGATTGTAACTGAGGGTCAGGTTGAAATTTGTGGAGCTTGGTGTGAAACTAGTCAACCTCACCATTACCATACTTTTGATGTAATATGTGCAACGTATATATTCAATGAAGAATAATAAGAAGCAGAAGATACTTGTGGATGTATCCCTGGGGGGGTGAACCACGGTAAAATAATCAGTCAATATGTGGAATTTTTTTTCTTTATGATTTTCTATGCTTTATTATGAATGAATGGATAAATGAATGCATTTGTTAGAGTTAATATATAGGGAACACTAGATTAGTTATGCGGAATGAATGTTAAAGGTTAATTGAATGGTAAATATGATCCAGATTATTTTCGACACGAAATGAGATCGGAGATATAATAAAGAAATGCACAGAGATATCACAGATATTCAATAATATAACATAAATGTATCAGAGATGAAACCATATAAACAAATATATAGTAATACACAATTTCTATTAATGAAAGAAATGTACAAAGACTGTAAAAATACGGAGTGAAACACTCGCTAGAATGGTGGCAGCTTATCTCTGAGAAGAGATGTGATGGTTACTCGCACTTGCAAGAAGATGATTACAATGAGGTTCTGAAGGCCTTTTTACAATAAGCAGGAATGCCAAAAACCCTAGACATCCAAAAACATAACCCTAGGAGATGAAGCGCCAAAAGTCATGTGGGCCCCGTTTGGGTAAGTGAGTACATCAACTTCCTGGGGTCGTAACTTTTGCATACGATCTCTGTTTTAGGCGTGTGATAGCTTGTTCGAAAGGTATCATCGAGGATATTAATTTTGGTGGCTCAATCATACCTTCGACTATAATTGAGAACCTCAATCTCAAAAAACCTTCATTTGTACCCTCAAAACGACCGCGGAAGTTAAAACCTGCTAAAAATAGTAAATTGCCAAAATTGCCAAAAAACTGTTTTGAGCCATTTGGAAAAGGTGGGTGGCCACCAATATCCACCTGGATCAAAATATGATGACGAATTTTTAAGTAGAAGAAGCATAAGTATGCCTAACATCCCCATGAGCATCATCCATTCCATGACTGTACACATTTGGGTCCTGTAGTCACCCATAAGACATCTTGGGTGAGACTGCATTGTGCATAGTGTTTCCCTCTGGTTTACCAAAGTGGCCATTGATTTCTTGGTTTTTGTTGGATAACTAAGGTAGAGCCCAGGTCATCCCATACATCCAACACACACATAAGCAAGGATAACTTGATATGAATACCAAATATGTAGAATATCTCCTCTACAATCCTACACATAATTCTGTAACAGATTCTTCCTCCCTTTAACTTTGGAATTCCTTATTTATATATAATGATGGAGGAGGTTAGGGGAGAATTCTATATATCTATAAATTAGTGAAATATAAGTGTATTGCAAGTTATCAATCTCATATTATGAGTGAAACAACTCACCCAACATTCATATCCTTGTAACTCATCAATTATAGAAGGTGTTAGGGGTGGTCACAAGTTGTAATGATGTAGCTCGTGACTAGTTGCATGTTGTTAGTGATGCATCCCATGACTGGTCACATTTTTCTAAGAAATCAGAACATGACCTCCCTAAAAATCTATGAAATCCACCAAAAAAGAGTGTATTTTCATAACAATGTGAGTATGACCTCCATGTGTCCCTAGCGTGGAAAATAGAGATTTAAAAAATTCCCCCTAATGTGTGAGGTAGGAAGAGGAAATTATAAAAAATTCACATTGCCATAATCATAAACATGAGGGAGCATAAGGAAGGATTTGATTATCATGGAACCAATGAGTACTTATAATCATACATCAACCAAACATATATAGATCATCCCTGAGGTAGGCATACCCATGATCGAAATAGAGACAAAGCATGGTCGTTAACACAATACACTATGGATCCATGAAGTCAAGTGCAAGATCATGACCATGAGAAAAGACAATGTGGATGTTTGTCACAACATACATCAGGAATACATCGAGCACAAATGAGAGTTCCCCCAAAGTATTCAAAGTACTCATATAGTAGTGATATACTCCATTGCAACTTGGTAGGGGTAGAATGAAGGAGTGGTGTGCCCCTAAACACAAGGCATTTTTGTCCTAATGTTGATGGTATGATTATAAATCATGAATATAGATGAGATGATGTTGAGCATGGTAGAAACCATCTGAAGATCAATCATTGATTAATACCATTAACAGACACAAGGGGAGTCACCGATAATGAAAATGGACCCCAAGGTACCTAGTAAAATATAGTCATTGTGGAGAGAGGATATGATGTCAAACACTCCTAGAATCAATTGATTGGGAGTCAATGCAGTAAACCGACTGTCAATTGTGAGGAAGCATGACATTGAGGACTGAAATATCCAAGGTATTAGTTGTTTTCTAGATCCTTCTCTTAGATAATGTGTTGAAGTTAATAGGAACAAATCCATCAAATGATAGCCTTAATGTATCCCCCATCAATCAACATGAAACATATACCGAGAGGTCTTGTGAAGAGATAGAATCACAAAGCACAACTGACAAAAGGATGGTTGAATCAAATGGTCAACAAGATAATAGATGGATGACTAAAGATTACTTTCATTGAACATATAGCATAACATAATGATGACCTAGCATAATTGAGTCAATATCACCAATAATATAGTGAAAAAATGCATGAGGAATTTAAACACTCTTCATAGTGACTAGAAGAGTAAACAGTTGGACGAGTATATGAATCATATCGATGGTACGAATCCTAGGAAATATATAACCCAGTTGTAAGAAAATGACCCTGTTTTTATGAGTCTAAAAAATATGTGAAATTTCACTTGATCGGGTCTCTTTTTCATGGTTTAAAAAACATAAAAAAGAGTTAAAACTTAGCTCATATGGAGAGACAGAGTGGCTCAATTGGATGCTTCTATGTTCCAAGCACATGGAACCGACCTATGAAAAATAAATGTAGACTAGTACTGGCAAGATATGTCCACTCATGTTAATGGTTATCTCCATGGGTAAAGGGTAACATAATGGATGCAAGTTAATGAAAAAGGCAAGAGGATTAAAGAAAACAACAACGTAGAATTAGGAACCAAGACATAAGAAACAATATGCATGTGCGACCGTAAAGTAACATAAAATATGGAAAACTCCTCAGGATATGGCTAGAACATAGATGAACAAAGAAGAATGAGGCTCAAATTCAAGTGATGGAGAGTCTAAAGGATGGCTCCTTAGTCTACATGAAATTGTAGCATGGGAACCATATGGAAATTAGGGTGCTAACTAGGGAACCCATAAGGGGTAGGCACTATTGTACAAGTTATGATGTGAAAAAAAATAAGGGGTAATGTCACAACTTGATGGGATAAAACTTAAGGTTTTGTGATAGAAAATGGATGGTTAATAATGCAAGATGGTATTACAGAAAAAAACCTATCCCTATATGTCAGTTCGAGACACATACCTCAAGTTAAATGGATGTCACCAAAATACTGAATAATCTTACTAAAGTCCTATAAAAATGTTAACAATGGACACTTTTTTTCAAAATTTCACTTTAGAAACTCACAAAAAGTCACAAAAATGCTCCAAAATGGAAATAACTAGAAGGAACTAGACTGAAAAAGGGTTTTTCTAGGACAACATGGAAGAAAATGTCTTTTTATGGTAAAAATAGTCCATTTTCACATTGAACTTGGGAAAAATTGGAAAGCTTAGTGGAAAACCCTCTTACCTACTAGATCTTTTGGAGAATATTACACAGGTTTCATCTATAAAAATTCAAAATCATCTATTCCAGGTAATTCCTTATCTTCGTTCCTTTCATTTGATTGTATTTTTAAATATTTTGGGTGATTGTATAATTTTTTGGAGATCCTAAAATATCTTTGGTTGGTTGTGGCTAGGTTTTAATCAATCACGTGCTTCCAGTAAGGAAGCATGAGACCAGTCACACATGTCACCATAGTTAGGCACAACCATGCACCAAAAGGTTGGATCTATCCCATTTTTCTTCAAAATTTTTGTATTTTTCCTAATAGAATATGTTTGTTGGATTTTGAAAGACATTCTTGCACCATAATTGAGTGGAAAAATCTATATCATAAGGTCAATGACTTATTAGCATTAGGAGACTAGCACACATTAGAAACTTTATTGTATTGCGAGCTCTTGGAATTTTTCAAATGCCAAAACAAGAGATCACAAAATTAGGCTATTAGAGACACTAGTGAGGTTCTAGATCCTTGACTAGAAACACTTTGACGCAGGGGTTAATCAACTAACAATTGTGGTAGAGGATATGTACTTCATTACTTGTTTTTCATGGCATGCAGTACCATTTCTTATGTTAGGTGGTCCAGGTGGATCCAACCTATCCGTCAGTAACTACGTTGCAGAGTACTATCGTACAAGGGATAGGAATTATACAAACAAACTCCCCATCAAATATGTCATGGACCTCGCATTATAGATGATCATTTTAACTATTACCGAGGAAAAAAGCTCCACTAAAATACATACAACCTCCAAAGGACATGTCCAATATGCATTGGAATGCCTCAACCCAATGTTGTTTCATTGGTGCTCAGGTGTGTTGATAAATTATATAAAGGATCTACTGACAAGATGCAGGAATAGTCGACAATTTTTTTTAGGTACGGATCCATCTTAGTCTCCTTATTCTTGGAGAGGGTCCCACGAATGAGGCCCCAAGTCACTATGTCATTTGCAAGGCCAAGAGACCCCAAACTGGTGTAGTGGACTAACTGCATGACATGAGTCTTGGGAGGAAATTGTAAAGTTAGTAGAAACTTGACTAGGTTACTGGAATAAGCAGATCATGGAAATTGAAGACTTCATGTATGAGGGTACTGAATTTAGTGAGGAACCAGAGCTATCACTACCCATAAGGGCTCAATGGGGCCTGGTCAATAAGAATAAAGGACTTGTGATTTTTTATTTTTATTTTCAAGTTTTATAATGATTTTTTGTTTTTAGATATGTATTTTTGATGGTGCAACATAATTAATAAAATTTGTTCTCTTGACACAAATGTGGGACCAACATGAATAAAAGGATGGGAGTAGATCCACCACAAGATAAGTGAGGAGGAGATGTCCAAGGAAGAGGAGAGTGACACTGAGAACCTCCATGAGGTGCAAAGGAATCTTAAGGGATTGACCATGGGTGTGCCTCCAATGCATATGGAGGAGATTCCTCCACAACTTCAGTGCCATATAGTGGGTTTGTCCCACCCATTCCTTTATCCTCTTAAGTGGGTATCCTATGTAGTGGTATGCTATCATGAAACCCATGCACCTTAGGATGACTAGATAATGATTTCCCACTTTTTGTACTATGACATATAATATTAGATGAATTGCATTTATTATATCATGATGAGCCATTGAGCCTGATTTTGTATACTACACAATTTTCAAAATGTATGATGTAACACAACTCTTTATCTATATATACATATGGTTTGGATTGTACTTAATGAATACAAATTATGTGATTGGAATCCATCTTTTTTAACATGCATTATTTTAATGTTCAATTTAAGAACAAATTCCATTCTAACACAAACACAATTAATAGTTAATGGAACTTATTTTAAGCTCTTGGTATCACCATGGGTGTTCCTATGATGAGGGCCAAGGAGATCTACCTTATAGATGAAAATAAATAAACAATCATGATAAGCACTAAATTGAATAAACCCACACCTAGAAAAYAAAAATCATTCACAACACACAAGCTAAAAATACATTATGTACAAAGAACTRCACATTTTTGTAGCTTACATAGAATAGATCCCATTTCTAKCATCTCACCAAAGATCTTTATCGTTATTGATGAAATCATGGGTTATTSTTAGCATCATGTGTCATAGCATGTYAGGGCTACATTTCATAAAATCAWTTTTTTGTGTATGAAGACACTCATTGTGAGTAGTCTCGTGACCTATTGTATCTCCCTAATGATTTACATTAAGACACAAACAAGATATGAAACATTGATCTCTAGTGTGATTGGGAGAAGAAAATTTGGTGGAAAGTTCCTAAAAATATATCTGAGGTAGAAAATGATCAAGACTAGCCATTTTATTGGATGCCCCAGAAAATTCCCTCAATACTAGATTGACACTCATCATCCTAACCCTCATTCGTTTCATATAAGGAATAATAAATGATCAATATGTCGTGTCTTCCTTTGGCTTATATATTGAAGCAATTTCTTCCAGGATGGTCTCATATGAAGGAAAATCAATATCTATAAAGTCATGCAAACATGAAGAGTCAACAACCCTGGTGGGTGGAGTAAGTTTATCATACTACATATGAGGATGTAGTGTTTGACCAATGTCAATTGGTGCTGACAGGATCACCGATGAGGTAATACCAACCATTGTGAGTAACATGCGAGCTCCATAAGAATTTAATTCCTCTGGAAAAGGTACCACCCAAGGATCAAAAGACCCAAGGGATCCATTGTTAAGAAAATACATTGATCCAGATGGATTTTGGTGGCCTCCCACCTGTTCCAACTGGCTCATTTTGGCAGTTTTCTAGTTTGGCAGTTTTTTTCCTAGTTTTCGGGTCCCCAACTTCCTGGGTCATTTTGAGGCCCTAAACAACGTTTCTAGGGGTCTCCATAGTTAGAGTGTAGATGAAGTCATATTCTGAGGAAAACATGTGTATTCCTTGGATATACCTTTCGAACGGGCTATGGTGCACCTAAAACGAAGATCATATGCAAAAGTTATGACCCCGGGAAGTTGATGTACTAACTTACCCCAACGTGGCCCACATGAATTTTGTCATTTCATCTCCTAGGGTTAGGTTTTTGGATGTCTATGGATTGGGAATTCTTGTTTATTGTAAAAATTCTTGGAAATCCTTATTGTAACCATGTTCTTGCGAATAAGCGCAACCATCACATCTCTTCTCAAAGATAAGCCGCCACCATTCTAGAAATCTTGTTTTTAGCCATTTTTATTGTATCTTTGTTATTGTTCATTATGCTTATGTGTTAAGAATAATAATAATATGTGTTCATTTCGTTCTGCTCATAAATCCAGATCATACATCATATTGATAGGAGCCACATTTTTTCAAGGAGATGGTGGGGGAAGGGTAAATGTGTCTATCAAGGGGGAGTCTTTGAACATCCCCACACATTTTCATATATACACATTCTTGGAAACACCAACAAATGGTACATTGGATCCCACATTTGTCCTAAGGTTAAGCATGCAGTGTGCAAGTTTATCGATGGTCATGATCTTCCCTTGATGAAGAAAGAGAAGGACCCAAAATAAAGTGAAGGAAATAAAATAATGATGAGACTTCAACCATAATCTCATAGAACCAAGTGTTCCCTAGCAAGTTTTACTCTAAAGGGGAATCAACTAGTTTAACTTCAATGGAAATGGTCTTACCACCTAACTCTATGGGAAATGTGATGATGATACAATGAGGCAAAAACAAATGTCCATCAAACTCTTTTAGCATGATGTTATATGGATCAAACTTTAGAGAACCAAATCCTTTCCAACATGAGATGGACACGATACAAGTGGAGGCTCCTTCATCAACAAATATCCTATAGAATTTTTTTTCTCATAGAAATTTGCTTGAATATGAAAATAAATTTGGTGGGAGATCCTATGTCAATCTTTGTCCAAATAAAATGAAATAAAATTGGAATCTGAGGGGACAACCCCACTTATCATTCAAAACAATTCCTTACGTTGCATCGAGCATATTTGTATGACTTCAAGAGAAGAAATGGCACATGGTGCTTGGGCCAAATCTTACATAATGTTATAGTTGTGGGTGTCCCATGCATTGTCGAAGAAAACCCTTTTCAGAGAGTAACACTATCTAAAATGAATGATTATCTATATAGAGAGGGACAACGAGCTAGGAAGACGACACCTAATCCTGATTTGAAGGACCAACAACAATAGTCCCATAGTTACGTGATCCGATTTTCAATGACGTCGTGTGGTCACACATGAATACTTGAATTTTCTAGGATGAACACTCAAATTGAGGGGTAATGATATGAAATTTTTACTTGATCTTTAACCATTACTTGCATGTGAATTTCTTAATTGTTAACCATCTTTATTAATGCAAAATTAAAGAAATTTCATCACAAATAAACATGTAAGCATACTATCTAAGAACAAGAATTGGTAACGGAGTTCACCAGACTTCATGGCTACCTCTCCGGGCCACTTTCCAAATAGGAAGGTCGATAGATTAAGTATTCAAATGCTTACAAAGTGACTTTTGAGTTATGTCTGTCATATACAATAACAGACTTCAACAACAGCTGGAAGATGAAATTCTGAGACTTTTAAGTATGAACATGGATACCTTTCCGTGTATCTGGAAGATTCTGTGAGCACTTTTTTGTCTGGATGCCTAAATACAAAAATTGAAGCTGGATCCGGAATCCTTGCAAAAAATCGAGACTTTTGAGTATAAACTCAATATATTTCTAAAACTAGACTCCGGATGCCCTTCCTGACACAATTCCCAAATCTGCCCTGATTGTACAGTCTGTACGGCCTCGGGATGCATGTCAATTCTGAACCACCTCGAACTGTGTGCAAAAACCACCTCGGTCTGCATGCAAATTCACTTTGATCATTGTGCAGCATCACCTCGATCTACATGCCTGTCTCTGCCTGCACCAAACTCCTTCCCCTTCGGGATGCGTGCAAAACCCTCATTTAAATAATAAACAATGATAGTTTTGGTGGCACGAGCTATGGGCCACGCGCCCTCCAAAATTGCCTGAATCTCTGCAATTTTTAAGGTTAATACGCCATTCCTTGCCACGTCCCATGGCGATGGCACATTGGCAGCTCGTGTTTGTTAAAGTTGTTAGGAAGGCGAAAGTCTCGGGGTCAAACTCGCGGGCTACCCCTCTATATACATATATTTATACCTGCACACGTTTTGTGATAACATATGGTTTTATGTTAAGGTGTTTTGGCGCGATTTTCGGTGAATTATATACACATATAATTTGGGCGCACCATATGTTTTATATGATTTGAAACCCATTACATAATATGTTGCGCTTTGTTATACTATGTTTTAAACATGTGATTTGGGTTTTTAATATATGGTTTTAAATACATAAAAATACCAAGGGGATGCCTCGGTGTTGGCAAGGTCAAGGGTTTTATCCAAACCAAAACTTATTTAACCTCCTTTTTTTAACCATTTTCCATCAATTTTGACAGACTTTCAACTGCTTATATCTTTGTCACCTTGAGGCCATTTTTCCTGAAACAAACGTCACCGGAAAGATGCTGATGAGCTTTTCCACTTTGTAAACTTTACTTTTCCATTTGAATACTTTAACTCTGTCGAATTTTGAGATGATCCACCTGGATCAAACCTTCCCACTGAAAATCTTTTTGACCACAAAAAGTATGAAATCATTCAGATATGAAGTGAGGGCATGATCTCCCCACTTTCCCTGTATCACCTATCCATTCTTCCTGGAACCTGTACATCTAACTCAGCAAAATAAAAATCAACACTGCATTGACAATGTTAAGTACAACAATCACACTCTTAATCACATATTCATTCAACATTGTCGGACCCAACCACATATTGTTGATGAGTAATAAGCCGAATATAAACATTGAACATGTGAAAGAGATTATACCCATACCATGCTGACTTTTATCCAAAATACTATCAACCAAAACAGGTGCATTGTAGTGATTTGACACTTCCTTTTCATGTTTAGGATTCTTTTCTTCCTTACATTGTATAGACATAAGTGCCAAATTCCGACTTGCATTAACAACCCTTTTTAATTGTTGTGTAGTGCCAAATGATTTGTCGTTTTTGAATGAAT
>ML779864.1:410139-425365 GCA_009831015.1 Picea engelmannii
GGGGGGAGGGAGAGGGGGAGAGGTAAAGTGAGTGAGAATGTTAGTTAGTGAGAGAGGGATAGGTTAGATAGAGAGCGAAAGATATAGGAAGAGAGGGGTATAGTGATAGAGGGGGAGAGGGAGAGTGAGAGAGATAGCGAGAAAGGGATAGGAAGGGGGATACAAAGTGAGTGGGAGAGAGGGGTAGAAACATGACATAATTGAGAGAGAGAGAGAGAGAGGTGGAGATGAGATGGAGAGAGAGGGGGAGGGGGTAGATAAAGAGAGAGGGAGGGAGAGAGCGGCAAGAGAGAGAAGTGGGGAGAGTAGGGGAGAGAGAGACGGAAACACAGAGAGAGGGGAAAATGGGGGGAGATATCGAGCAAGCAACAGGGAGGGAGAGAGAGGGGGTTTTAGAGATAGATTAGGAGGGAGGGAGAGAGAGAGAGGGAGAGGGATAAAGTGAGAGAGAGGGATGGGGGGAGAGAGGGAGTTAAAGAGAGATAGGGAGAGAGAGGTAAAGAGATAGGGGGCAAAGAGAGGGGAGGGAGAGAGAGTGGGAAAGAGCGAAGGAAAGAGATAGTGGGAGAGAAAGAGAGAGAGTGTGGGAGAGAAAGAGAGAGAGGTGGAGAAGGGACAAAGAGAGTGAGTGGGGAGAGAGAGAGGGGGGAACAATGGGGGAGACACACAGAGAGAGAGAGAGAGAGAGAGAGAGAGAGAGAGAGAGAGAGAGATTTTGTGTTAACATGAATGCACATGCATTCTTGTTTATGTTCCTAAAAGCGTGCACACACTCTAGGAACACACACTCATTCTTAAAGAGAACACGCGTTATTTTCATTTCAATTTTTTTTAAGAATGCATGCACTTTATTGAACACATGTTTCTTAGGAACACGCGAGCATTCATAAATAATCCGAGATGGAAAGTGTCTGTGGTGGTTAGGTGAGAATCGAGGTTGTAGGATTAAGAATGCTAATTTTTTGTCCATCAACTTCATGCACTCCCCCATACATATAAACAAATGAACATATCTAGTAATAAAGTGAAAATATTGAAGGTCCAAATTTATGAAAAAGATTTCATCATAAAAAAAATCATTTCATTACAAATAATTATTTGCAAAATTTTCTAATTGAATTAATTACCTAAGATACAATGTAATAATGTTACTATTAATCCAATAGTAAAAATTATTATAAATTTTTTTAAGTATGCCAATTATTTTTTGATTTTATTTAAAAGTATTATAATAATTAATTAAGGTAATTCTTTTTCAAATAAAAAATAAACATACTACGCTTAAATTACTAATTACATACTTCGATAACATTTACTATTATAATAATTAATTAAATTACATACTTAGACAACATTTACTATTATAATAATTAATTAAGATAATATTTTTTCAAATAAAAAATAAACAGACCACAGTTAAATTACTAATTACATACTTTAATAACATTTACTATTATAATAATTAATTAAATTACATACTTCCATAACATTTATTATTATAATAATTAATTATAGTAATTTTTTTTTTTTAAATTAATCGCACCACACTTAAGTTACTAATTACATACATACTTCGATAACATTTCATTACAATCTTCATACTTTTCTAACACATAGGAAACATTTCCAAGTGCCTACTAGCAGAAAAACAAATGAGAAAAATGGTAAGCGGCATTCATAAAGAGAATTTTATGAGGATTGACTTGTTTATTAAAAGTGCAATTCATTAGAATCATTTGAAAGAAGGAATTAAAAGTGTGTTGTGAAGTGGGTTATTATGGAAGAGGTTTCTCAGAAGTTGAGTTAATGAGATTCATTTGAGAGAAGGAATTAAAAGCCTTATGAAGTGGGTTAGAGGTTTCTCGAAGTTGAGTTAATGAGATTCATTTCAGAGAAGGAATTAAAATCTTTTTGAAGTGGATCTTTATGGAAGAGATATTAGTAATATAAGATATGAATCTTTTTAACTATTAATAATATTTTAAGAAGGTTATTACCGTGTAATATTTTAAGAAGGTTTATTAGTGTGGATGTAAAGAAAAATAAGATTTTGTTTATATTTTTATTTAAATAAAAATTGTGTTTGGAAAGTTGAAATTGTTTTTAAATTTTTAAAACATAGTTATTGTATGAGTGTATAGAAATGTAATGACTTTTTCATTGATGAATATATAATATATTAAAAGAAAAATTAATATTATCAAAAAATAAAAGATCAACAAATCTAATGGAGGGAAGGCCAAAGGGCTTGCCACTCTTTGTGAAGAGTGTGATGTTGACATGATATGACTTTTTTTGTTGGCAATATTATTGCATTTTTTGGAAAATATAGCTAGCAACAACTACATTTGTAAAAAGTGGTTGATATACGTCGATCGGTGTCATTTTCCAAATAAAAAATTATTTTAAAATTAATGGCGTCAATCGGCGTATATCAACCACTTTTTATAAATATGGTTGTTTCTAGTTGATGGTCAACATGTCTGGGGCACAACCAATAATGTGTTAATACAATAACTAGCAACAACCACACTTGTAAAAAGTAGTTGATATATGTCAATCGACACCATTTTCCAAATTAAAAATTATTTTAAAATTTATGGCGTCGATCGATGTATATCAACCACATTTAACTTAATTGTGCATTTTCTTCCATCCACATTTACTTAATTGTGAATTTTCTTCCAGGCACATTTACTTAATTGTGAAATGTGCATTTTCTTCCATGCACATTGCAATGTCATAAATCTTTCTTCGCTATGTAACAAACCTTAACAAAACAATATTGTATATGAATATATCCTTACATCACATTTTGAGAAAAATTTCAAAATGTCGCAATGTGATAAACATGACCCTTTCTCGTAAAGTAACATTGTCACAAACATTTCAAAATTTAGCAATGTGAATAACTTAACCCATTTTCATGATGTCATGTATAGAAGCATACACTATTATATATGAATATATCTGCACATCACATTTTGAGAAATATTTCAAAATGTCGCAATGTGACAAAGATAACCATTTTCTCGCCCAATAACATTCTCACAAACATTTCAAAATGTCGCAATGTGAATAACATAACCCATTTTCATAATGTCATGTATAGAAACAAGTCATAATAAAATGATGTTATATTACAATGACTTAATTCATTGCAATAGTTATGTATACCTTAGTATACTTTACACTGAGAAGATCTCATACACCAATTTGTTATTGACATGATCTTAAAAATAGATTATTATTATTATACAAAACATAAACAGAAACAAAATTTTATTTTTATAATTTAAATTTTATTATTATAATTAGTTTGAATTAAAATTATAAATTAATCTAATTCATAAAACTATATTTATATCTAAATTACTATTTAAATTTAATTTTCTCTTTACAATTATAAATGATTTTTAATTATAATTTTAGTGACTATTTGAAACTCATAATAATATATACTTATAATTAGTTTTAAAAATAAACTTAACTATTTAACATATTGTTTTAAATAATGTTGTTTGATTTTTTTATTTATTAATAATAAATAAGTATTTAATTATTAATAAATTATACTATTAACTATTTAATGTAAATTCTAACCTTGTACAATATCTATTGCAAACTGATATTCAGAAAAGAACAGAAAAGATATAATGGAAAATACAAACATTACACGGAGATTTTTCACCTGGAAACCCAAACCAGGAAAACCAGCATATATTATATTGATACATTGTGTTACATTGTTTACAATACAATATACATATAGGAGCCAGCGGCATCCAAAACCCTAACCCAATGACCTGGATTAGTCCAAAACCCTAATTCCTTAATCGGAAATAAAAAACCATGTGCCGAAAAACCACCTAATATCATGTGGTCCCGGAAATATGTCGGCCCGACAAAAATATGTCGGCTCGGCCCGGCGAAAATATGTCGGCCCGAAAAAAAAATTCAGAGGCACTACCCCCCTCCGCCCCCCTGCGCCCCCGACGCAAGCGCTCAGACACTACTACTTATAACACATACCCAACATTTAATAATTATTAAAGAATAATTAATTATAATTAAAAGAATAATTTATAATTAATATTAATAATTATAATTAGTTAATAATAAATAAGTATTAATACTTATTAATAATTACTTATTAAATAATAAAGTATAATTAATTATTAATTAAATTAAATTTAACTATTCAACTTATTACTTTATATAATAGCTCATTATTGTTATTAATTAATAATAAGTAACTATTGATACTTATTTATAATTAATTATAAAAAAATTATTAAGTATTAATTATTTAATAATTAATTATAATTTTTTTAGTTAATAATAAGTAAGTATTAACACTCATATAAATAATTAAGGTATTCATCTATCAAAGTGGAAAACGATAGCAAAACCTAAAAAGGTTGGTGGATGGAGAATAAAAAATGTATTTATGTTTGGCGTCAAAAACTGGATGGAGAAGCCTCATAATATCTCTGGACTTTGACATGAGGTGATAATGAAAAAATATCTGAAAAGAAAAAATGTAGAAAAGTGGTTTAGACATGGAAGAAGAAACTAGAATGGAACCTCAAATTTATGGAGAGCCCTTATCTCTTCGGTAAACATAATCTCCAATTGGTTGGTTTGGAAGCCTAGGAATGGGAGAGACATCAGAATGGGTGTTGATCCTATGATAGGGTCTCATCATTTCTATAAATGATCAAAGAACCTTATATTATTGTTAAACTAACAAGGGGTGACTTTCCTCGCTTATGCAAGTTCAATTGTACACGAAGGTAGTATTTTAACAAATTGGAAAAATGCAAAAAAGTTTAGGCCTAGAGGGAGTGCAAAAAGATGAATGGACAAACTATACTAAAGGTCTAGTAAATGATGGAATAAAATTAAATGATGAGGAAGACATATTAATGTGGTCTTGGGACACCAAACAAGGACAAGATTGCTAAACTAGCATATGAAGTGCAAGTGATGGAGGATATGGGGGTAGAGCCGAAATTCTCGTATTCTGAGATCTAGAAGTGGAAAATATCATTGAAGGTAAAACTGTTTCTTTGGTTATTGTTGGAACAAAAAATTTTCACTTGGGATAATTTGCTAAAAAGGGGTTTTCAGGGACCTAGCATATGTGTGCTTTGTAAGGAAAGTGAAGAGTCTTTGTAAAAATCATCTGGCAGACCATCACTAAGGAACTAAAACTGGTCAACAATTGGCAAGGAGGTATCTTTGAAAACTGTCTACTTGACAAAGATGATGGAAAACTGGAATGAAATCTCATGTCTTATTTGTTGGGAGGTTTGGAAACACAGGAACCTGCTGATATTTCAAGGACAATAAAGAAACCATATTAGAGTATGTAATTATATCTTACAAGAATTGGGGGAACAAATACTTAAACAAGATATTTTTCAAAAAAGGATGGATAGGCCACCAACTATTGATTGGGTAGCGGAAGTTGGTTTTTTTGATGGAGCGTCACTGGAAAGAGGCTTAAAATAAGGGGCTGGAGCCTTTCTGAAATGCCCTAATGGGTACCTATAAAATAAAAATATTATTATTGTTGGGGAATTATAAGGCTCTTTGCACCTCTGGATGACAAAGGTTAGAGAGATGCACAAGCATTTTCGGCAAATAAAAGCACAACACATATATAGATCTTTTAATCAAGATGTTTGGATGAAGGAAGATTTTACTACGCACAAGTTTAGATGGACACCAGAAATTTTTGAAAAAAAATGAGTTCAGCAATTAGAATACTCTTATGCAAAGAAACTAATGTAAATTTTAGAAAGAAAGAAGTTATAAATTATTGTATATTTGGTTTACAACAGTAACAGTTTGTAAAATCAGAGAAGAAAAAAAAAAAAAAAAGATTTATATTTATTAATATAAGTGTTTTTTCACACTAAAAAAATTACTTAATACTTAAATTAATATTAATTATTTTTATAATTAATTTAATTAATTATAAATATTCATAATTATTTATTATAATAATATTTAATTTATTATTAATTATTAATTATATACTAATTAATTAAATTAATATTAATTATTTTTATAATTAATTTAATTAATTATAAATATTCATAATTATTTATTATAATAATATTTAATTTATTATTAATTATTAATTATATACTAATTAATTAATTATTAATTATATATTAATTAATTAAAAATTAATTATAATTAATTAATATCTAATTAATTAATTAATTAAAAATTAATATTTAATTAATACATACAGCTAATCCTCAATTAGCAACAACCACATTTGTTAAAAGTAATTGATATACCTATATGGAAACCATTAATTTTAAAACAATTTTAATTTGAAAAATGAGGTCCATTCCCATGAATTGGATGGATTAAAATGGATTAAAAGATGAATTAATCCATCCAATTTTCACAGGAGACACGTAATTAGCTGCAGCATCCATGTGATATTCTTTTAGTTCATATTAAACTGGATAGAGCTCAAAACAATATAGTTCCAATTTGCCTGCCTCATGTGCATCAGAACTATCCAAAGTTGGTCTACGGATCTCAGGAAGTTGTTCCTATAGTTTCAGTCAGGACTCAGTTTTGCAAAGGCGTTGACATAAGTTTTAGTAATTTAAGTTGTTTTAAGTTTAGTTATTTTTAGGAATCTCAATATATTTGGGTGAAATTGTAATTTTCTGTTATTTAAATTGTATTTATGCTAAAACAACTTAGAGCACTTTAAATTATAAGATTTATTGACTGAAATTTACAGATACGACAATTTCTTGTCAGTGAAATCATTAATATCCAGAAAACCAACCAAAATATTACTACTATTTTTGGAAATCATCATTGGAGCAACTGCTGCATACTTTTTGATGGCAAAGTACATAGTACATAGTAGTATTTTTGGAAATCATCATTGGAGCAACTGCTGCTGCATAGTTCAGCGTTTTGGTCTTTCAAAGAAATTTATATAGGAGGGGTAACTGGGGAGCAATCTTTCTTCTCGAGTTATTTTAAATTTCTGGTTTATAAGGAATTTTGATTGATTTTTTTGAGTATTTGGGTTGATTTAAAATGGGACAAAACCCCTGAGTTAAAGTTCTGAAATACATGAAACTTTGACCATACAAAACTCAAACTACTCTTGAAAATCTGACCGAATTGAAATCCATTTTTTTTTTGTCTGAAAAGCAAAAGTCAAAAAAAAATATTACTCCAGAGTTAGCCTTTTCTATTTATATATACAAAACTAAAAGCAGCCACTGACAACTTCCGCGAAATCCCTGGAAAGGGAGGCTACGAGACGGTCTACAAGGGCTACCTTCCTGACCAGACATAGACACCGATTGTAGTAAAGAAAATAGATAGGATATCTGAACGAGAAGAGGAATTCTGGGCAGATGTGACAATTATCTGCAGGATTCATCAGCTGAACTCAGTGTGAATGAGAGTATTCTGCTCACACGGAGAACACAGGCCGCTTGTCTATGAATACGAGCCCATCGGTTCCCTCGACACCCATCTAATCTCTGCCACTGGGAGAATCGGTATCAGATAGCAGCGTTGGCGCCGAGCAGAGGAATAGCCTATCTGCAGGCGGAATGCCAGGACTGGATTCTCTATTGCGAGAAAAAGCCACAGAACGTACTCCTCGACGATAATTCTGTCCCAAGCCCGCTGATTTCCGAGTGTCCAGGCTGGGCGACAGAGAAACGGGTCTTAGCCTGTATTAAATCGTATTAGCAAGATTTAACGGATCATTTATGGACTCTTTTGATTAATGAATAATAATCCACACTTCATACATAATAACATACATAGCAGAAGGAGACAGGAAACAGACATGTATTGTTGAAAATATTATTTAAAATCACATCCCAAGTTATCAATCAATAAATAAATAACTTTTCATGTAATTAAAAATATTATTTTTAAATTATAAAAAAAAATTAGGATAAAATTATAATTTTAATAATAAATTAAGAAATCGTTAAAAATAAATTGATTACAAAATATATTTCCAGTAAACTAGCACAGCCACTCAAAACCGTGGCTATGAACGCTAAAAGGCTATGTCAAAGCTTCCTCCCTTAACCTAAATGATGAATTTGATGATCCAATATGAAATGCATAGATAACTGAAAATGAAACGTGGACAACTTGGTAATCCCAAAGGTTAATCATTTAAACGTGGCAATCATATAGTGCTATAGTAATTTCTTAATATGATTAGGTAAATGTTAAAAAGTAAATAGGTTAATGATGCATTCAAAAATACAAGGAAGTTATGAAGAGTAAATCACATTCATTGATTTGGGAGGACTAATAAGAATAATTGTGCCCATTATCAATAGGTATAGGCCTTTCGACATAATTAATTACTCATCAACTATAATATCAAACAAATATAAAAAGATAAAATTAACCACATTTAAAATATCAACCAATGAAATAATAGATAAATATATCCTCCCAACAAACATATAAATTAATCATATCTAAAATTTCAACAAGATAACAGATAAAATAAATTATGCAATAAAAATATGTTAATTTTTAAATTATAAAACTAATTATAATTTTAATATTTAAAAATAAATTTTAAAAAATGAAATTAATCATGAGTATATAAAAATAATTAATTACATGAAATAACAGATAAGTCATATTGTTAAACAATTAAAAACATTAATGTTTAAATCATAAAATAAACTATATGATAAAAATATAAATTTAATTTTTATGATAAATAAAAAATTGTAATCTGTTGCAAGACACAAAAATATAATTGTAATTGTAACTTCCCTTTTATTACAGTATATTCTGCTGCAAGACACAAAAATATAATTATAACTTCTCTTTGACACCATGAAACTATTTTGTAATTTTATTAATTATTGATTTGATATTTGTTAATGAATATTGGATGAAACAGAGTTTGTATAGAAGTTTCAATTTGAAATGAAAAGAAATTAAAGGGGTTGTATAGCTATTTTATGAAATAGTTTTTTGATACAAAGTGATATAAATTTAGATGAAATATTATTTTTTGTTATTTAAAATTTATTTTTAATGTAAAAATAGATTTACTTGTTGAAAAATCTTGAAACACTTGAATTATAAGATCCTATTTTTAAAGATAGGATCCGGAGCACCAACTTTCAAGAAGCACCATTTAGGGAAGATAGGTCTGAAGCACCATTTATGGAAGACCAGTCTCCAGTAATTTTCAACAGGCACCTTACCATTACCAATGGGGACCGACGCTTGCATAGTCACAGTCACGGCTTCACTCGCTTTTGACGATCAAGAAATAATTTCTAAAATTGTTAGTTTAGTATAGAATTCAGTACGTGATTCCAATCTACGGGTTCTGTGCTACCGTAGAATTCTTTCATTCGTTGATCATCGGGCAGTGTAATACTGTGAACTTGCTGCATATTGCTTTCATGTTCAAACTCGTTCGTCTCCGCGTCCAATGAAGCAGGTCCGCTGTAGAAGTCTTCCAATACAAAACCTGTCGAAAAGACAGATTGGTTACAGTCGGGAGAGGATACGTTGTTCGAATCAAATAAAATCTCGTCTATTGTAGCTGCATTTCCTGCAAAATGATCCGAAACCAACGACTGCTGGTGCGCTTCTGTTCCAACAAGATTAGCATCTGCCATAGGAAAGCCCATGAGCTCAGAATCATCATCAGGGATAGAGTCATTTACAAATAGGTCGCACCACGACTTGGAATAATTCTTAGTTTCTTCAGTATTACACATTTTGAAGGCGTGATCTGAACTACCAATATTATTGCACCTCTTCGGTGTTACCATTTCATAGTGTCGCACCGCCGTTGTTATTTTTACGGGTTTGGTTTTGATGACACCATTTTGTAATGGTGGACGAGATTCTGCCCTTGTCTTGAGATTCTGACATTTGTCCTTTGACAGCTTCTTTCTCAAAGGAATATTCCAGTAGTGCTTGATTTCGTTGTCCGTTCGCCCAGGCAGTCGTCCTGCTATAAGTGACCACCTGTATATATATACATATATATATAAATGAGCACCTGCATACATATATATATAAAGCATGAACTTCTTAGTATGCCATTAACAATCGAAATTCATTGACTCCCATATGGGGAGTCAATGAGAGCGACACATACCGATTGCCAAGAAGTCGATGCATCCGAATAATGAGTTCCTCCTCATCGGGGGAAAGGTTTCCGCGTTTAATGCGATTTGTTAATCTGACAGGCGTGGATTTGATCACGTTACTTTGTAGGGGCGAAGGAGATTTTAAAATTGTCTTGCCTTGAGATTCATGGATTGCCGGCAGCTTCTTGCTCAGACGAGTGTTCCAGTAGTTCTTGATTTCGTTGTCTGTCCGCCCAGGAAGCCGTCCTGCTATCAGCGACCACCTTCATGGTAATGTACGTCACAAATCAACAATTCAAAAATTATGGACCTCATGGGGATTCAATGAATTTTTCTTCACAGTCAAAGAATCCACTTACCTATTGCCAAGAAGGCGATGCATCCGAATAATAATCTCCTCCTCATCTACAGAAATATTACCCCGTTTAATGCCGGGGCGAAGATAGTTGATCCAACGTAATCTACAACTCTTTCCACACCGCTTAAGACCTGCAAAACAAATTCTCACCGCTTAGTTAGCCTATCAATAAATATTACGTTGGCATTAATACAGATGTGTTGGGACTCACCCGCTTTTTGGGGGAGATTTTTCCATTCACCATCGCCGTGAATTCGAATGTAATCAGACAGAATCACATCCTCCTTTGCAGTCCAGGTACCGCGGTTGAGCCCTTCTTTGGAGCAGCAAGGAGATCTACCCATGTTGGTTTTTCTTCTTCTGTAAACCCTAAAAACTAATTCCAGAGCTAATGATCTCCTCAGCTTGCAACATACACAGTACTGACCTCGTCGATTGTCTTTCACTCGGCCTTTGAGTACATATAGAAACCACAATCACTGCGGTAGATCTCCAGAACGTATGATTCGGTGATTCGCACATCTTTGACTACTGCTCACATCTTTGGATTCGCACATCTTTGACTACTGCTCACATCTATTTGTACGAAGGTGTTTCAATGGGCGTTGTCTACCTGTTTTAGGAAATACCGAAGAATTGGCTTGCTTTGGCGTTGTCCACTTTTGACCGGTGAAATAGTCTAATTTATGAGTTGGATTCGCACATCGCTGACTACTGCTCACATCTATTTGTACGAATGTGTTTCAATGGGCGTCGTCTACCTGTTTTAGGAACTGGATTTTGTTTTTTTGGAATTTGGTAATATAAATTTATACTAATTACTATTTCAAAATTTATTTTTAATACAAAAATGGATTCAGTAAATTAAAAAAAATTAAATATTAGATTATACAGAAATAATTATTACAAATCTAACAATTTCTTATCCCAAATTTTAATCAAATGTCTTTATCTAATTTATAATATCTTTACTTAATTTTTATATACCTCTTTGACGAAAAATTCAAAGGGCCTATACACAGTGAACGGCAAAAGTCTACAGCAGGCTTTGACGAAAAAAGTATCCACTCTACAGATATTCTCTGCCCGGAGAACAGTGACCTGATATTCTCTGCCCGGAAAACACTGAACTGACAGTTCGGGAAGGTTGGAACCTTCCCTGATTGTCAGTTCATTGTTCTCCGGAAGGTTGGAACCTTCCCTGACTGTCAGTTCAGTGTATTCCGCGCAGAATATCTGTAAAGTGGATAATGGAAGCCCTTGAATTTATATTTAGAGGTTCAAATATCCAACCAAACATACAACTGCTACACAAATAGTAATTTAGCTAATAATAATGTTCTCTAAAATTTCCTGAAAAAGTAATCGATGTAATGTAAAGTAAACTCTTGACTCCAACAAAACATACAACTGCTACGCAAATGATTTATCCTCTGAACGTATCGATTCCTTTTAATGATGACTGTACTCTTATTTCTTTAGCACCCACTAGAAGGAAGTATTAACTTTTTGAGTGTTCCAGCATCAATTGGACTTATACAAGAACCAACTTGCATACAAAGAACTCTCTATTTTTCCTAGCACCACCCTGCCAACCTGTTTTCTAGCCACAACTAGATGGAAGATACAACTTCCAATATTCAAGAACCAACTTGAATATCATAGGACCATAGTCCTCCCTAGCACCACCCTACCTCCCTAAATGTAAATAAATTATTGAAGAACGAACAATACATGTATATCGATTCTTACCACTTCTTCTCTGTTTTGCAATTCTTCTCTACTTCACTTTTTTTCTACTCTGTTCATACTTGGCTTGACTTTCTTCTGTCTGTTTTTCAATTCTGCTCTTCTTCTGTCTGTTATGCAAAGCTACTCTGCTTTTGTATGTTCAGCTTCTGTTTCTCATCTCTGAGTTTCATATCACACTACACATACTGTAATTTTTCCTTTCTTATATTTCAACTCATTTTTCAGTTAGAACAACCAACCTCACACAGTCACGACATTTCTCTTTTATTCTCTCCACAAATTCAGTTACACCTCAACTCTCCAAAGAAAGCATCATCATGAATCGCCAAACATCCAAGAACTATGATTCAATTTTGCTAAATGAATCGTAACTGAACAATTAACCGTGAAGTGAAATAGTAGCCCTTTGATCAAATTCCAAATTAATCAACACCGTTGGATTACACTCGCAGGGACTCGTGTTTATCCTATATGCCCACTGGCTATGACCAAGGGCCTAATAAAAAGGCACTTCGTAGTTTCATGAATTTTGTTGCGAGTCACTTTGACTCTTCCAACTCCCGATCACAAAATGGAGACTTGCAACTTCCAAGCTCCTTCATTCACGTGCCCACCAACGATGATCACCGGCTACACCAATAGGCACTTTGCAATTTCGCATATTGAAAATCTTGTGATGAGACTTTTCGAGTCTCCCATGTCACGATCTTCGAAATAGAGCTTAATTGGGTTAGCTCCTTCCTCCAGCCTTTGATGATGTGACCTTAGCTATGACCATGGGCCAAACATTCAAGCACTTCACTTGCCATATCAATGGTCCATAACTTTGGTGATCTGACGGTCTAGATCATTTCGCGACTTCGCATATCGCGAAGTCCTATGTCATATCCCTTTGACTCCTCCAATGTGCAGGTCAGTGAAATTCCAATCACTTGCCACGTGTCCTCTAGCTCCAACGGCCAGGATTGTTTTGCGATTTCACATTTCGTGGAGTTGGAGGTTAGCTTAATTCTATTCTGCCAATTCACGAATTTGCGAAACTCCTCATCTGCTACCACGTGTCCTTCGAATCGAACGATCCCCCTGCTTTTAGGACTTTGTAAACCCACTTCACCTTACACTTAAATATCATGCTCGTTCTTCTGGATCCAACAACGGTCGGTCCTCACGCTCAGAGCTGATGCCTGAGATCTGTTCTCCTCTTTTGTGTGCTCCTCCTGTCTAAATTCAGATCTAATGACCATCGAGAATTCGAGATGGGTGATCCAACGATCATTGTTGCTCTTCACTGAGCTTACACTTCTGTTCTTTCCATGCCATTATTGTTGCGTTGTTGATCTTGCTATCATTTGAAAACAAGTATACTCTCGTCGTGTTGATCTTACCATCAATGACAAACAAATACTCTGCCTTCTGTCTGTAAACATGCCAACACCTTCATGCTAAGATGGACCCAAATTCCCACATAACCAACTTGATTCCCTCGATGACTTGTCTGCCAACTACTCATGTCCAACAATTGTGCTTGATAGTGTGTCCAAGTCTTCATAAGTTTTTCCAAGTCATCCCAAGTCTATCCAGTTCTTCTATCCAAGACCCAATTCATCCATCCAACACTACCCAAGTGTGCTTGATATGACCAAGTCTTTCCAAGTCCATCCATCCCAACCAAAATGTGCCCGGTCCACTTGAGTCTATCCAATTCGACCCAAATCCATCCAACTATGTGCAAACTTTCCTAGTCCACCTGACTACTCCCAAGTGTACCCAACAATGCACCCAAGTACATTTGGTGGATGTGCACCTAATGGATGCGTGCCCAATGGATGTGCTCCTAATGAGTGCATGCCACGATTGCGATCCATCAATACTTGTACTTGAAGGCACTTAGGTACTCTCGCAAACCCCAAGTGTGGGCCACCCACCTCTGTTACCATGTATATCATCCAAACACCCAAGCTAGTCAAGATTTTTATGCCAATCTTATATGTCGTGTGAAGTGCATGTTTTGCGGATGAGGTTACATGTACAAACCTTCTTTGTCGTTCCTCTTAGTGTTCCCTTTAAAACTTCTCTTGGGGTTTCCAACTAATGCGAGCTAGTCTATAAGCAAGTGCTTGCCAATTAGCCAGGTGTTTCCAACAAATGCGAGCTAGTCTATAAGCAAGTGCTTGCCAATTAGCCAGGACAGACAAAAATGGCTCGTCTAACTATCATCCTTCCCTCATGTCCATCTAATGACCATCATAGTGATCATGGGGCGATGGCGCCCAAAGCCACTAAAGGCTAGGGCCGTAAACTAAAGCTAGGTTAATATGTTAGCGTTAGTGTAAATTCTCCTCACTCGAGTGGGTTTTTAGTTAATATGGCTTGTATGGCTTATAAGATGAATGTAGAAATGGCCGACTCGTCCACTACAAAAGTTGATTATAAATATATACTTGTATTCTTCACTAATCAAAAGTTGTAGAAAAGGAAGTAGTTCCATCGGAGGTATATGTTATTTCGGAAATCCTCGGTTCGAAGCTGTGAGCCACTATAATTTATATTGAACCAGTACGCATGGCTACGAATCCAGTGGAGGCCATGGAAAACGAAATGGAGATGGAAACGGTCCCTGAAAGGTATATGGACATCATCAGCGCAGAAGTCGCTTATGATCCAGTGTGATTACCACTGCAGCAGGATCCCACTCAACTTCTCTACAATAGAAACACTCTACAGAACATTTGGGAAACTGAACAGCATGCTCGAAATCCCTTTACTCGAAAGTGGTTTGACATTAAAAGCGCCATCCCCCAAACAGAATTGAGAAAAGTAATGAAGCATTACATTAAACTTCACGGACTTCCTTCAAATACTGTAATTGCCGGGTATTCTAAAATTCTGGAGGCGGGAGAGATGGAGCGATATTTAATGAGGTTGCTTAAATCTGTTCAAGGGAGACATATAACGG
>ML779864.1:430983-444157 GCA_009831015.1 Picea engelmannii
TTGTAAACATTTTTTTATTATAAACAAGTGCGAAGGTGGCGAGGTCGGGAAGAGAAAGTAAGGAATGGTGATCTGAGTGTGAGGGCATATTTATCTCTTTGAGAACGCAGGCTACACAAAAATAGCATTAGAGAACGCAGGATACACAAAAACTTCCTCGATCGTATTACCTCTTTGAGTGTATTCTTAAACAAACAATGTCAATCTTCAAAAACAGAAGATACTTCTTTTCCTTCTGAGATTCTCTGCGCAATCAGATACGCAAGAGAACTTTCCCGCAAGATTTATTGACATACTGACTCTTACATAAAAAACAGTCATTTCCATTATTACTTATACCGGCATATTCTTTATTACAAAAAGACTGATGGACTTTGACCTAAACTAGACATAGTATTACTTCTACTTCTCCTCAATCTTGTTGTGGATTACTCGAACTTGCTATGTGCCATGTTAGGAATGTTTCCATCATATCTTATTGGTCCAATTCCTCCCTATTTATATTCGTAAGTGTCCCTGCTTCCACCACCAACGGAGGGAACTTTCATTGCACTGTCTTGACTTTCATCCACTTGTCCTGTCTCTGGCATTTGGCATTGTTGACTAACTAGGTAGGAACCATGATGTTTCTTGGCACGATCCGATGTTATTTGCAAGGAAGTTGTGACTGGAGTGTGTATCTGTGATAAATTATGAATGCCACTATGGTCGACTTGTTTTTTGCGAAGTTGATTTGATGATTTCAGCGTATGCAAAATGAGATGAAGCTTTGTGGGTGCTTGGGATAGAAATCCAAGACAAGCCTTGAAAGGTAAGAAATCTATGGAAGAGTGCGTGGCCTTTTTGTAAGGGTGTCACTTCTGTAAATCCGACAATAGGAGGTGGAATTCTTTGGCACAGTGACGGTCAATAAAATTGATAGAGGACAGGGTCTCGGAATGGTAAGTCACCAGGTGACCTCCCTGTCTACGCATCTCTCCCAGGGAAAACTGAGAGGTAATCTGGGGGAAATTGTAACGATCTTTCATTTTTGGTTGGGTGTGAGAATGGGATGCAATAACTAGAGGATGTTTGATAGTGTCTTGTGGAACCAGACGAGATGATGGAGTCTTCGATGATGATGTGGCGTGCATGAGATCGATGGGTTTATCTTGGACTTGAGAGGGTGGGGGCCTTGAGGGAGACTGTGAGGTTTTGGAAAATTCCGGGAGTATTGGGATTATTGTGGGAGGTGTTAGATTAGTGAGGATCTTGGGGTGCACATGGCGGGTCAAACATAGAGAGACATTGGGGGTATTAATAACATGGTGTGTAGTGGTGGTAGCAGTTTGCGGTTATGGTGAAATGATGGACGATGAAGTAAGTACATAGGTGTGCCCAGCCTGTTTAAGGTGCTATTGATGATTCTTGGTATGACACATTGCTTGTTGGTCTTGTTGGTAAAGAAGATTGAGAAGGAGCTCATCACAATATAATGGTGACACGTCGCATATCACTGTGTCATGAAAGGGACCAATGGCGAAGGTGACGACACAACATCTAGAATTAGTTATGAGAGGACCATTCTCTTGGACCCAACCAAGCTTATATGGATCAGGGTGTGGGGTGGTTGGGAGTTGCAGATGTTGGACTAATTGTTGTGATATCATATTTCTTTGATTGTCGTTGTCCAGGATAAGAGTGGCGAGTTCATCTTTAATTTGGTAGTTGTGAGTGAAGAGGGAACATTATGGCGAGTGGGTTCTGGCATAGTCATGAGAATGAGGGATGGGTCTGCTTCAGTGCGGTTGGTGAGAGAGATGACTTCTAGTTTCTTGGAAAACTCAGTGGGTGTGATCTATGCAAACAAGGTATGATGGGGGTGGCTATTTTAAATGGCTCAACAATCAACAGAGTTATGGGAGCTTGTCTTGTGAAAATTACACCAAACTGCATTTTTGGTCGTCGACAAGGAAGAAGGATATGGTTGAGAATGAGAAGGAGGTGGGTGATCAGGATGGGTTCTATTTGGTAGATAGAGAATGTCAAGAGCCATATTTATTTCTATGACTAAGGCCCGTAAGAAAGCCTTGTCCAAAGAAGGACTATAAAAAAGATCCACCTCTCACCAGAGAGGTAACACTAAACCAGAGTTGAACTTGATAATTAATACCTTGTCTGGTTCATTGATATGGAGTTGGATGGGCATCTTGCAGAAGACATTGATGTATCCTTGAACAACCTGATTGGAAATTTGACGGAGTTGGAACCACTTTGCAAGTAAGTGTTGAAGGTAGCCTGGAGGGTAGAAGCGTTCTCTTAATGTATGACAAAATGTATCCCATGAAGTAATCCGTCCATTTGTCGAGGACGATTGAATACCGATCTCAACGATCAATTATGCACTTTCCAAGTGTGTGTCCGACCAAGTTTGGGTGATTCCTTCATGGTATCGTCATTCATTTGGCCGAAAAACTTGGGTAATTGAGAACAAGTGTCCAGTTGCATGGTCGTTGGAGGTCTTCATTGTTGAAGTCGAATTAGTTCTTGTAGATCCAACACCAAATCTTCCACTGGGATTGATGTGTCTGAGTTGGATTCCTCACTGGAGTTTTCTCATTGAGGCGGCATGGTTGGTAGCCTAGAATAGACATTGAGGAGGGTGTGAAAGAATACTGATAAGGGTGAAATTCACACTCCAAGCAGAAGCATGAGACTAAGTATGAAAACCAATTGATCTAGATTGAGGGTGAATGTTGGGCAATCTGTTTACTAGTCATCTACACAACAATGCGTGCTGGAATGAAAAAGAGAGGAAACATGTACGATGTGCTCTTTTCTGAGTGGGGGTGAATGTTGGGTGAATACACCACGAGTCAGCTACACAACAACGTGTGCTGGAGTGAAAAAGAGAGGAAATACGTATGATGTGCTCTTTTCTGAGTGGGGGTGAATGTTGGGTGAATACACCATGAGTCAACTACACAACAATGTGTGTTGGAGTGTTCAAGACAGAAAATGAGAGACGTATGGGTGCTCATAAGAAGAGAAGAAAAATAAATAAAAAATGATTTTGTTGGTGTGCTCTTCGTTCCTTCCTTGGTCGTGGTTATTTTGGTTCGAAGATCCACATGCTGGCAGCCCCTTGACTGAAGAATGAAATGCTCAGTATCCAAATAGAGATGTGCACCATTCCCTTTGGTGCACAGTCTCTCTTTTTGTCCTCCTGAACAACAACACGAAAACGACCCTCACATTTTTTCTCTCAGCGTAAAAAAATTTGAACCTGGTGGATGAAGTTTTTGGTCCCACAGACATAACACGCTTTGATACCAATTAATCTGAGTGTGAGGGTGTCTTTGTATCTTTGAGAATTCAAGCTACACAAAAACAGAATTAGAGAACGGAGGCTACACAAAAACTTCCTCAATCGTATTATTTCTTTGAGTGTATTCTTAAAAAAACAATGCCAATCTTCAAAAACAGAAGATGTTGCTTTTCCTTCTGCGATTCTCTGCGAAATCAGATACGCAAGAGAAATTTCCTGCAGGATTTATTGACATATTGACTCTTACATAAAAATTAGGCATTTTCATTATTACTTATACCGACATATGATTTATTACAAAAAGACTGACGGACGTTGACCTAAACTAGACATAGTATTACTTCTACTTCTCCTCTATCTTGTTGCGGATGACTCAAACTTTCTATGCACCCTGTTAGGAAGGTTTCCATCCTATCTTATTGGTCCAAATGGACAAGTATAAAAAGTGGTCGAATGGGATTCAAAATAAGGTTACAATGGATACTCAGGAGAGGTGAGGGCCCGAGGGTCAAATTGTATGTCTCGGAAATTTTGAGTGCAAAACATGTAAAACAGAGGAGGGCATGATGGGGAAGTCAAACGGTCAGTTTGTATATTTCCAAATTTTGGGTGATGTCTGCAGGTCCCCGAACAATGGAAGAACAATCTTGAGCTCGGATGTCCAAGAACTTGCAATCAAAAAAGTGGTTGAGTATGGAATAGGGAAACGATCTGTCGAACTCGTTTTCTCTAATATATTTAAATTTGTAATAGATATCCCATTACCTGGAAAGATCTTTTTTGTATGTTTCTGGATAAGTTGTGTAGGGATATCCAGTGTAACTGTCTCCTCGAGGATTTTACTCATTGATGACAATCTTTACAGTTGTTGCACGGTGAGCTGGTAGAATTAAACCTCAGTTATTGCATACTTGGAAAGAAATACGAAGGTGGCAGACACAAGAAACAATGATTAGGAATTGGATATTTTGTGAACCCGCCAACCCGATGATCCGCAAAAGAGATTCCAAGAAATGGATAAGTATGGAAATCATATAGACAAGCTTCAAAATAGGGTGAAAAGGGTTCCCCATGAGACGTGAGGCCCCGATTGTCAAATTGTATGTCTCAGAATGTTTGAGTGCAAAATGTGTAACACGGAAGAGGGAATGATGTGGAAGTTTGGTAATCAATTTGTATATCTCAAAAGTCTGAGTGTTGTTTGTAGGTCATGAAGCAATGGAAGTGCAATCCAAACCCACCTACCCGGGAATCTGTGATAAAAAAAGTGGTTAGGTATGGAATGGGGAAGCAGTCGATTGGAGTCACGATAGAAAAGCATGACTGCAAATGTGAACCCGTGAGTCTGCCAACTCGTGCAGTTAGACATTTTCGGAAAAACGACTAAGTAACCAGAAAGAGTGTTGAACGACTAAGTCACCGGACAATGGAAGAGAAATCTTGATCCCGCCTGTTCGGGAACCCAAAATCAAAAAAGTGGCTAAGTATGGGATAGCGAAACTGTTGATTGAACTCGTTTTCACTAATATATTGAAATTTGTAATAGATATCACATTACCTGGCAAGATCTTTTTTGCATGTTTCTGGACAAGTTGTGTAGGGATAGTCAGTGTGACTATCTCCTCAAGGATTTTACCCATTATTGAAATTTTTTACGGTTGTTGCATGGTGAGTTGTTAGCATTAAACCTCAGTTATTGCATACTTGGAAAGAAGTGCGAAGATGGCGGACACGGGAAACAAGGATTAGGAATTGGATATTTCGTGAACCCACCAACCCGACAATCTGTGAAAGAGATTTCAAGAAATGGCTAAGTATTTCAAAAAAATACCTAATTTAAAAAAAAAAAATTGGTCGAAACGGAGTCCGGGAAGTAAAGTTATGAGCATTTTAAATTCAAGATTTTTTCAGGGTTTTTCTGGAAAAAGCCGTGATTTTCTGCAGTAATTTATTTTTAAACCCTAGTTTTTGTTGAATACATTTTCCAAACAAGATGTATTTTACAGGAAAATATGATGGTCCTAGTATTCAAGACTTCTTAAAGTCTCACAAGTCAGAATGGAAAGAGCAGTGGAAATTTTGCCTACATCTTTGTTTGAGAGAAGATGCTCACACATGGTGGACATCATTTGACTTTTGGGAGTGGATGTCACTTTCTGAGGAATGAATGGAAAATTTTCTTTTAGACAAGTGGTCTCATATGAAGTGTAAGGATAAAGACAACACCAAGGGTTTATTTTCATGTAGAAAATCTATATTACATGTTCATGGTTGTATTCATAAAGAAAATGTCATTGTTTCTATTAACCCTAGTTGCCAACAAAATTTTATCAATGTTTAGTTGGTTAATAGATTGCAATTTCCTACAAAGAATATTCATAGAACACAAGTTGTTGATAAACATGTTCAATTTTTTAAATATTTGAAGATCACTATGGATAAATATGTGTTGCATTCGTATTTTCATGCTACAGATATGGATGATTTATATATTTTTTTGGGATATCCTTGGATAGAATCAGTGGGTTCCATTAATACTAATGTGAAAAAGAATTTTTTGAAGTTGTGGTACAAGAAAAAGAAAATCACATTGGAGGATGTTTCTCTTAGTAAGAAAGATAGGCTTACGGAGGCCAGCAAAGAAGTTATTGCCGAGTCCAAAGTTGAATCAGAGGTAGATTCTATAGAAGGAAATGAAGCAAAACCACAGGAAGGACACAATCAAGAAGCCAAGGAGGTTATTGACTCAAAGGCACAATGTGTTGTAGATTTGAAGAAAAAAGAACAAATTCCTACATTTGTTGTATATCGCCATCCACGTCATATAGAGAAACAACAGTCATCAAGGAAAGGGCATGTGCATAAACATATTTATGCAACAGTAGGGAACCAGAAAGGAAACCGATCAAGAGGTGCATGGAGGTCTACTAGCACTACAGGAAGACATTAGGCTAGAGAACTAATACCATGGAAACATTGACATAATGCAGATCAAGATCATGGTGGTGAGGCAATAGATGGACATCATGTTCAACTTCCATTGGGATGGATGGATGGTCGTACTTGGTACCAGTTGGCTACATTGTTTAGTCAGTCATATTGTATGCTTTATTCTCGTGTTTCGAGGATGAAACATGTGAAGGGGGATGGAATGTAGTATACCTAGGGAGGTAATATGGGGTACCTAACAAGGTACCCAATGGGAATGTGGTTCTGTATTATTAGTGGAATTCATTTAATATATGAGAATGTGGCCATTAAATGTAAGGTGGACTAGGTCCACTATATTAATAAAGACCCACTATGGTAGTTAGATGTAATAAATGTGAGAAGGCTCTCTAGAAGGTTCCTAGGAGATAGAGAGAGATATATAAATAAGTGTAAGAAATGTAATGAATATAATGAATAATATTGTGAATGTATCAAGCATTGCTTAAGGAATGCATTAATTCCTTAAGGAATAATATATGGTGTTACCCTACCTCAAGGGTTTTGACTATTTCTTGTGTTGAATATTTTGGTGAATGGTTTGGATTATTATTGTTGATATTGTCGGTTTATTTAGAGATTTATCTTCAGATATATTATGGTACTTAACATTCAATAATAGGCCGAACAATAATTCTCAGAGTACTATATCTGCCATTGAGCTCCCTACAGGAAAATCACTTCCCCTACAACCTCTCTCACTTGAAGAGAGTTTCTCACATGCCTGAAAACCTGCTTAATCTTTCCCAACAAACTCTTTCACCTTGAGAGAGTTTCTCACAGGCCTGACAACCTCCTTCTTCAATCCACGGGCCTAAAAACCCTCCTCTTCACTCCCACTCCTAGTCAACCAGCAACTGGCTCAGGTGAAGGCAGCAACAGAAAATGGGTAAGGACACATAAGATGGCAGCAATCCATGCTCAGCTAAGCAACTGCATTGGAAACAACAGCCAATCGTTAAGGCAAGGTATGGGTTCATACAAAGTACAGTGCATTGTGATTCACAGGAAAATTATGGGATATCTCAAATGTCTACAGGTTTAAGAGGTGTGTCCATGATCAAAGGTCAACAATGGAGGTAATGGCTCCCTACGTGCATGAGTGATTGCATGGGAAGCATGGAAATAATGGAAGAGAAACCCTAATAAATGACGAGTTTTCCTAATATATCTGCATGTCCCCTACCAGAAATGTTTCCTCGTGAAGTTTCATGAGTTCCACTTGTAGTTCATTCCTTTCCCCAAAGGAACTTAGGATAGGATGATTAATATCCAAACCTTAGTCTTGTAGGAATAATATCATAATATTCCCTTGGAGATAAGCCCACTATATTAGCCCCCTTTCCTAGACTCTTGTCCCCCCCTTTCTCTTCCTAGTGGAGCTTAGTCCCCCATACTCTTTTATCGTGTTCTTTCTACACACATCGATATATTTTATTAATGATATGAGTGTTTACATATACAAAAATAGGGTCATAGGCCTTAGCATCTAGGCTCTCCGGCATAATCATCACATAAGCCTCCTAGCTTATAATCACTTGGCTCACTAGCCTACAAAACATATTTACATTCAAAATTACAATTGGGGCCCGATCTTGGGATATTACATTAAGGAGCGCAAAGATGATCTTTTCTCTGTCAGAAAAATTGTGAACAGAGAAATAACCTTCTAGCAAATTGAACCATTTTTCCAAAGCCCACATCGATTTGAAATTTGAATATGGGAATATTAAAACTAACTTGTACCTTGAATGGGTTAGCGTCTCCAAATATAATTCTTGAAGAACAAGCCCATATTATTTTCGACAATCGTTGAAGGATTTGGGCAAAATTCTCCAACATCGCATTCCTTTGTTGCGCGAGGGATTCCACGAGTAACATATTGATGGGATCTTCTGCTCCCGCGTATCTCTTTTCTTCCACCATGGGAGGCCTCTTGGGATGAAAAGAGAATTTGTCCTCAAGGGAAGCTAGCTCGAGACCCAACTCTCTATATCCTGACCTCATCGGAGACATGCACTAAGAAAGGACAATGAGTAGCCTACTCTGATACCACTGATCCAGATTTATTTTGGGAATGAAATGAAGGATGAGATATAGAAATGAAATATATAAAGATATTTTGAGATACACATAAATGTTGCAATAAACAAATAGATACATTAATGCACATTTTTTATTAATGAGAGAATGTATAGAAACTATAAATTACAGAGTGAATGACTTGCTAGAATGGTGGCAACTTATCTCTGAGAAGAGATGTGATGGCTATGCTCATTCACAAGAATATGATGATGTTTACAATGAGGCTCTAGAGGCCTTTTTAACATAAAGAATATCCAAAACCCTAACCCCGAAAGATGAAACACCAAAAGGTTTGGGGGCCTCTATGGGGGTAGTTGATACATCAACTTCCCAAGGGCGTAACTTTTTCATACGATATTTTTTGGGGGAATTATATACCTCGTCAGAAAGGTCTAGCCGAGGATTACATATTCCATTCATCACATACCATGCATTTTTCTATTGTCTGGGCATTGGCGTGCCAAAAAATCATCATTTAGGGCCTCAAAATCGCCCCGAAAGTTCAAGACCCGAAAAACCATAGAAAATTTGCCAAGGTGGAAATCCATGGTTTGAGCCAATGGAATAGGTGGGTGGAAACCAATTTCCATTTGGATCAATCCTCCCCCCTTAGGAAGCAATGGTCTCCATTGCGTCAAGCCCTTGGGAAATCTTTTGTTGAATTTGAACATTGGTGAGTTGTTTGCCTTGCTGAAGAAGTTGTCCTTCCTAGCTTGTGGAAGGATGTTATGAACCTGTTGTTGGAGGGTTTGGATACACTTAACCAATATGGTTGCATGATCTACCTGAGTGTGGGAGGACTCTATCGGTGAAGATGCAGCATGAAGAACACGAAGAAATTTATCATAACTTAGACGCATCCCTGTAGGTGCAGTAGGAATATCTTAGTGCTCTTCTACAATATTGTTGATATGATTTTGTTGGATAGAAGGGTCTTGGGTCGAGGTTGCAGTGGTTGCAGAGTCCTTCTCTTTTTACTAGGTTGTGAAGAGGCTAAAATTTGTAGTATGAGAGATCACCTTTTGGCATTGTTTTATGCTACGAGGTTAAGACTCATAAAAAACATTACACCTCCACATTTATGGTTGTCCTAATAGAACATCACATACTTATAGTGGGGAAACATTACATAGTACCTCATCCTTGAAGGACTTGATGTCATATGACAGGCGACACTGCTGGCTGACACAAAGATATCGTCCCTGGTGCAACCATCCTATGTTGTATGGATGCAAGTTTTGTTTTGTTGGCAAATCCAAATGCTTGAAGACCTCTATTGAGATGACGTTCTTCTGGATTCTGTTATCAACAATAAAATGCAATGGGGTCCCCTTCACCCACATATTTGAATGGAAAAGACGCTCCCCCTTCTCAGGACCCTTTGGTTCTTCTGGTTGTATGTTTGTGGTCGTGACAGTAGTAGTGTGATCTGCATCAATTATCTGTCTCCTTTCATTATTGTCTAAATTGTAATCTGAGTCAAGGCTCGGCTCTGTTTCTTTGAGATTGTCCACCAATGATTGTTTTGAGCAACATTCATCGATGTTGTGCCAAGAGATTTTGTGGAAGTCGCACCACTTCCCAATTTCCTTCTTCATCTTCTTGTTACCTTTCTTTTTCTATGGCTTGGACTGGTTGTCTTGAGGTTGAGTATTTTTTGAGTTAGGGATGCCTTTACCATACTTTGGTTGTTGCAGATTTGCAGACACAAATTCTCATTTGTTCTACTGCTTAAATTAATGCTCAATTTTGATAGAATATCTATAAGCGGCTCCTAGTGATGAGATGTCGAAAAACTCCATTTAGGTTTGGATGTACCTGTGTAGAGCCCTGCGGTATTTCAGAACCAGATGTTGCTCATAGTATTTAATACCCAGCTTGGTGCGCAAGGTATGGAAGGTATTTGTGAACTTTGGCACTTTTTGGTATCGCTTTTGATGTAGCGTGGTCTATCTCATGTATTGGTCATCATAGTTTCCCACAGGGTAATATTTCTCCTTGACCAAATCCATAAAGAAATCCCAAGTGGGCTCGACCCCAAATATTCTAGACTCCTTTGTGGAACTTTTCTCCCAGTAAGTTTCCCACCAATGTTTGACATGGGGGAGAGCCTTAGGAGCGCAACGGTGATCTTTTCTCTGTCGGAAAAATTGTAAACAGAGAAATAACCTTCAAGAAAATTTAACCATTTTTCCAAAGCATCTGCATCAATTTGACCTTGAAATGGAGGAATATCAAAATTAACTTGTACCTTGAATGGGGTAAAGTCTCCAAAGCAACTGCTTGATGAAGACGTGCCTTTTATTGTCGACAATCCTTGAAGGATTTGGGAAAAATTCTCCAACATCTCGTTCCTCTGTTGCGCGAGGGATTCCGCGAGCAACAACTTGATGGGATCTTCTGCTTCGATGTCTCTCTTTTCTTCTGCCATGGGAGGCCGCTTGGGCTGACGAGAGAGGTTTTCCTTAAGGGAAACTAGCTCGAGACCCAACTCTCTGTACCCTGACCTCGTTGGGGACATGCACTAAAAAATGACAATGAGCAGCTTGCTCTGATACCACTAATCAAGATTTATTTTCGGAACGAAATGGAGGAGAATATATAACAATCAAATATATAGAGATATTGTGAGATACATATAAATATTGAAATAAACAAAGAGATACTATAATGCATAATTTTAATTAATGAGAAAATGTATAGAAACTGTAAAATTACAGATTGGATGACTCACTAGAATGCTGGCATCTTATTTCTGAGAAGAAAGGTGATGGCTACGCTCATTCACAAGAAGAAGATGATGTTTACAATGAGGCTCTAGAGGCATTTTTAACATAAGGAAAATCCAAAACCCTAACCACGGAAGATGAAATGCCAAAAGGTTTGCGGGCCCCAATGGGGGTTGTTGATAAGTCAACTTTCCAAGTGCGTAAATTTTTCAAACGATCTTCGTTTGGGGCGTTCTATACCTCGTCAGAAAGGTCTAGCTGAGGAGTACATATTTTGTTCCTCCCAAGACATGTTGTGTTCTATACCTCGTCGGAAAGGTCTAGCTGAGGAGTACATGTTTTATGTTATCGTCTGGGGGTGTGCTTGTTCTATAAAATTGAAGTTGCACTATTACATTAAAGTTGTGTTTCAATGTTATATTAAATATGTGTTGAAACTGTATTTCAATTTTGTATTAAAGATATATTGAATAGAATACCAATATCTTAATTGTATTTAAATTCTGTGTGAAGAATAACAACACAAAATAATTTAAATGATATTGTTGTTTTATGTAAGATTTTGATTTGCCTCAATAAAACTTCAAACCAAAATAAATTGTTAATTTGAAACAAATAGAAAAAAATGGTTGTTTTGTTTGAACATAATGTTTTGGAATATAAATAAATATTTGATTTATTTGAATATTATATTTTTTGTTGTTTAGGGCCTTAAAACAGCCCTAGAAGTTCAAGACTAGAAAAACCATAAGAAAAATTCCAAAGGTGGAAACCCATGGTTTGAGATAATGGAATAAATGGGGCCTGGTTCAGAGGGGGACAATGAGTAGAGGCAGTGGAGAATACAGTCTCTTCTTCGAGCTCAACAAGAAGCAGTAATGGAAGCAAATAATTTCACCATCCACACCCCATCTCACATTCGTGAAGAGATGGAAATGATGGAGGAGGACATTCTTTAGAGAGAATTTTGACTCCAGATAGAGATATTGATGAAAACTTGGATCCCAAATACAATGTCATCAAGGTCATGGGAGACCAAATACTACCAAACTTTTGATTTAATGTGAAAGTACTCCTAGGAAGGCAATGGAAAACAAACAAGCCGTCAATAGCTAAATTTCAATGCAAGTGGACTACATCCAACTTCACATCAAAGCGTTGGACTAGAAAGTCACCCTTGTGGTGGAGAAGACAACATAAATTAGCTTCAAACGACCCTACTTACAATGTTTGTGGCTCCAATATACACAATATTTTTTGACATTTTCAAAGCAGTAAGTAATATAATATAATATAATTTAAATAATATAATATAGAATAAATAACTTAAAAAAACCAATTAAAAAAATATCATTTTATAAAGAAATATGTTTTTTAAAGAAAAAATCATTTTAAAAGAAAATAAAAACTTCATATCATAATTTTTATTTATATACTTGTTATTTATTATTTAGAATACTTCTAAATATTTCTATTTTTTTAATAATTATAAAATCTTATTTTGTATTTATATGATGGTGGTGGTAGGGTTAACATTTGTGAAATCTTTTTTTTTAGACTTTTAAAAAATATATATATATTTTTTTGTTTATTAGAGTTTAAAACAAAAATGAATTTATGGTGAATAAAAATATTTTTTGTTTATTAGATTTTGAAAAAAAATTATAGTTTGTCCAAAAAAAATTTATTATGATAATGGTTAATTTATTGAAATCAACTTTTATTTTTAATATGAATTTTTTTTTTTATAATAAGTATTCATTACCATACTTTAAATTATAATACATATTATATTTCTTAAATTTTTATAAGTGTCACAAATATATCTACATAATTTGACTTGAAATAGTAGTTAAACAAGTGTTGCATGGTAGCTTAGTCTTTGCTGAAACGTTTATATTCTTTAACTTCATTGTTAGTGTTTTATATTCTTTAACTTCATTGTTAGTGTTTTTATGGAAGACTGCAAAAGTTTTGATGAGTTGATTATTAGATTTAGTATTAAAGTGTGTGTGGTTTTAATTTTGATTTTGCTTTATGAAAGTTTGTTTGGAAAAAATGTATG
>ML779864.1:446680-460024 GCA_009831015.1 Picea engelmannii
TCTTCCCGACCCCGCCACCTTTGCACTTGTTTATAATACAAAATTGTTTACAAAAACATTAATATATATATATATATATATATATATAAGTCTTATTTATAATAAAACATTATCGTGGATTCCTGGGCAAGTGGTCTCTATATTGCACTTCCATTTTTTTGTGACCTGCAAACAACACTCAGACTTCTGCGATATAGAAATTTACTTCCAGAATCCCACATCATTCCCTCTTCTGTGTTACACATTTTGCGCTCGAAATTTCTGAGACATACCATTTGATTGTCGGGGCCTCACATCTCCGGTGGAACCCTTGTCACCCTATTTTGAAGCTCGTCCGATCACTTTCCATACTTGACCATTTCTTGGAATCTCTTTTGTGGACCGTCAGGTTGGCGGGTTTAGGAAATATCCAATTCCTAATCGTTGTTTCCTATGCCCACCACTTTCGCACTTCTTTCCAAGTATGCAATAACTGAGGTTTAATGATAACAACTCATCATGCAGCAACTGTAAAGAATGTCATTAATGAGAAAAAGGCTCGAGGAGATAGTCACACTATCCCTATAAAAATTGTCTATAAACATGCAGAAAAGATCTTTCTAGGTAATGGGATATCTATTACAAATTTCAATATATTAGCACTTCTTTTCCCCCCTCTATACTTAAACAAATTACTGTTTCTTTTTCCCCTCTACTTTCTCTTTCTGGTTACTTAGTCATTTTTTCGAAAATGTCTAACTGCACGGGTTGGCAGACTCACGGGTTCACATTTGCAATCATGATTTTATATAGTGACTCCAATCGACCGCTTCCCCATTCCATACCTAACCACTTTTTCGATCACAGATTCTCGGGAAGGTGGGTTTGGATTGCACTTCCATTGCTTCATGACCTACAAACAACACTCAGACTTTTGAGATATACAAATTGAATACCAAACTCCCACATCATTCCCTCTTCCGTGTTACACATTTTGCACTCAAATAGTTTGAGACATACAATTTGACCATCGGGGCCTCACGTCTCATGGGGAACCGTTTTCACCCTATTTTGAAGCTCGTCTATCCGATTTCCATACTTATCCATTTCTTGGAATCTCTTTTGCGGATCATCGGGTTGGCGGGTTCACAAAATATCCAATTCCTAATTGTTGTTTCCTGTGTCTGCCACCTTCGCACTTCTTTCCAAGTATGCAATAACTAAGATTTAATTCTACCAGCTCATCATGCAACAACTGTAAAGATTTTCATCAATGAGTAAAATCCTCGAGAGACAGTTACACTGGATATCCCTACACAACTTGTCCAGAAACATACAAAAAAGATCTTTCCAGGTAATGGGATATCTATTACAAATTTCAATATATTAGAGAAAACGAGTCCGACCGACCGTTTCCCTATTCCATACTCAACCACTTTTTTGATTGCAAGTTCTTGGACATCCGAGCTCAAGATTGTTCTTCCATTGTTTGGGGACCTGCAGACATCACCCAAAATTTGGAAATATACAAACTGACCGTTTGACTTCCCCATCATGCCCTCCTCCGTTTTACACGTTTTGCACTCAAAATTTCTGAGACATACAATTTGATCCTCGGGCCCTCACCTCTCCTGAGTATCCATTGTAACCTTATTTTGAATCCCATCCAACCACTTTTCATACTTGGCCATTTGGACCAATAAGATAGGATGGAAACCTTCCTAACAGGGTGCATAGAAAGTTTGAGTCATCCACAACAAGATAGAGGAGAAGTAGAAGTAATACTATGTCTAGTTTAGGTCAATGTCCGCCAGTCTTTTTGTAATAAAGCATATGTCGGTATAAGTAATAATGAAAATGCCTAATTTTTATGTAAGAGTCAGTATGTCAATAAATCCTGCAGGAAATTTCTCTTGCCTATCTGATTGCGTAGAGAATCGCAGAAGGAAAAGCAACATCTTCTGTTTTTGAAGATTGGCATTGTTTGTTTAAGAATACACTCAAAGAAATAATACGATTGAGGAAGTTTTTGTGTAGCCTCCGTTCTCTAATTCTATTTTTGTGTAGCTTGCATTCTCAAATATACAAATACACCCTCACACTCAGATTAATTGGTATCAGAGCATGTTATGTCTGTGGGACCAAAAACTTCATCCACCAGGTTCAAATATTTTTATGCTGAGAGAAAAAATGTGAGGGTCATTTTCGTGTTGTTGTTCAAGAGGACGAAAAGAGAGACTGGGCACCCAAAAGAATGGTGCACATCTTTGTTTGGATACTGAGCATTTCATTCAAGGGGCTGCCAACGTGTGGATCTTCGAACCAAAATAACCATGACCAAGGAAGGAACGAAGAGCAACCAACAAAATCAATTTTTTTTTATTTTTCTTCTCTTCTTATGAGCGCCCATACATCTCTCGTTTTTTGTCTTGAACACTCCAACACACATTGTTGTGCAGCTGAATCGTGGTGTATTCACCCAACATTCACCCCCACTCAAAAAAGAGCACATCGTACGCATTTCCTCTCTTTTTCACTCCAGCCCCTGTTGTTGTCTAGCTGACTCGTGGTGTATTCACCCAACATTCACCCCCACTCAGAAAAGAGCACATCGTACGCGTTCCCTCTCTTTTTCACTCCAGCATGCGTTGTTGTGTAGCTGACTAGCAAATAGATTGCCCAACATTCACCCTCAATCCAGATCAATTGGTTTTCATACTTAGTCTCACGCTTCTGCTTAGAGCGTGAAATTCACCCTTATCAGTATTCTTTCACACCCTCCTCAGGGTCTATTCTAGGCTGCCAACCATGCCGCCTTGACGAGAAACCTCTAGTGAGGAATCCATCTCAAGCAGATCAATCCCAGTGGAAGATTTGGTGTTGGATCTACAAGAACTAATTCGACTTCAACAATGAAGACCTCCAATGACCATGCAGTTGGACACTTGTTCTCAATTACCCAAGTTTGTCAGCCAAATGAATGGCGAGACCATGGATTCCTGGCTCCGTCACCTCTCCACTTATTTCAAAACCTCACCTGAGATGGAGGAGGCCACCAAATTGCAAATAGCCAGTCTTCAACTCGAAGGAATCACCCAAACTTGGTCGGACACACACTTGGAAAGTGCATAATTGATCGTTGAGATCAGTACTCAATCGTCCTCGACAAATGGATGGATTACTTCATGGGATACATTCTGTCATACATTGAGAGAACACTTCTACCCTCCAGGCTACCTTCAACACTTACTTGCAAAGTGGTTCCAACTCCGTCAACTTTACAATCAGGTTGTTCAAGGATACATCAATGTCTTCTGCAAGATGCGCATCCAACTCCATATCAATGAACCAGACAAGGTATTAATTATCAAGTTCAACTCTGGTTTAGTGTTACCTCTCCGGTGAGAGGTGGATCTTTTTTACAGTCCTTCTTTGGACAAGGCTTTCTTATGGGCCTTAGTCATAGAAAGAAATATGGATCTTGGCATTCTCTATCTACCAAATAGAACCCATCCTGATCACCCACCTCCTTCTCATTCTCAACCATATCCTTCTTCCTTGTCGATGACCAAAAATGCAGTTTGGTGTAATTTTCACAAGACAAGCTCCCATAACTTTGTTGAATGTTGAGCCATTTGAAATAGCCACCCCCATCATACCTTGTTTTCATAGACCACACCCACTGAGTTTTCCAAGAAACTAGAAGTCATCTCTCTCACCAACCGCACCGAAGTAGACCCATCCCTCATTCTCATGACTACGCCAGAACCCGCTCACCATAATGTTCCCCTCTTCACTCACAACTACCAAATTAAAGATGAACTCTCCACTCTTATATTGGACAACGATAATCAAATAAATATGATATCACAACAATTAGTCCAACATCTGCAACTCCCAACCACCCCAGACCCCGATCCATATAAGCTTGGTTGGGTCCAAAAGAATGGTCCTCTCATTACTATTTCTAGATGTTGCGTCGTCACCTTCGCCATTGGTCCCTTTCGTGACACAGTGATATGCGACGTGTCACCATTATATTGTGATGACCTCCTTCTCAATCTTCCTTACCAAAAAGACCAACAAGCAATGTGTCACGCCAAGAATCATCAATACCACGTTAAATAGGCTGGGCACACCTATGTATGTACTTCATCGCCCATCACTTCACCACAACCGCAAACCACTACCACCACCACACACCATGTTATCAATACCCCCAATGTCTCTCTATGTTTGACCCACCATGTGCACCCCAAGATCCTCACTAATCTGACACCTCCCACAATAATCCCAATACTCCCGAAATTTTCCAAAACCTCACAGTCTCCCTCAAGGCCCCCACCCTCTCAATTCCAAGCTAAAACCATCGATCTCATGCACGCCACATCATCACCGAAGACTCCATCATCTCGTCCGGTTCCACAAGACACTATCAAACATCCTCTAGTTATTGTATCCCATTCTCACACCCAACCAAAAATGAAAGATCGTTATAATTTCCCCTAGATTACCTCTTAGTTTTCCCTAGGAGCGATGCGTAAACAGGGAGGTCACCTGGTGACTTACCATTTCGAGACCCTGTCCTCTACCGAATTTATTGACTGCCACTATGCCAAAGAATTCCACCTCCTATTGTCGGATTTACAGAAGCGACACCCTTACAAAAAGGCCACACACGCTTCCATAGACTTCTTACCTTTCAAGGTTTGTCTTGGATTTCTGTCCCAAGCACCCACAAAGCTTCATCTCATTTTGCATACGCTGGAATCATCAAATCAACTTCGCAAAAAACAAGTCGACCATAGTGGCATTCATAATTTATCACAGATACACACTCCAGTCGCAACTTCCTTGCAAATAACATCGTATCGTGCCAAGAAACATCATGGTTCCTACCTGGTCAGTCAACAATTCCAAACGCCAGAGATAAGACAAGTGGATGACAGTGGAGACAGTGCAATGAAAGTTCCCTCCATTGGTGGTGGAAGTAGGGACACTTACTGATATAAATAGGGAGGAATTGGACCAATAAGACATGATGGAAACCTTCCTAACATGGCGCATAGCAAGTTTGAGTAATCCACAACAAGATTGAGGAGAAGTAGAAGTAATACTATGTCTAGTTTAGGTCAATGTCCGTCTGTCTTTTTGTAATAAAGAATATGTCGGTATGAGTAATAATGGCAATGACTATTTTTTATGTAAGAGTCAGTATGTCAATAAATCCTGCGGGAAAGTTCTCTTGCGTATCTGATTGCGCAGAGAATCTCAGAAGGAAAAGAAGTATCTTCCGTTTTTGAAGATTGACATTGTTTGTTTAAGAATACACTCAAAGAGGTAATACGATTGAGGAAGTTTTTGTGTATCCTGCGTTCTCTAATTCTGTTTTTGTGTAGCCTGTGTTCTCAAAGAGATAAAGATTCCATCACACTCAGAGCACCATTCCTTACTTTCTCTTCCCGACCCCGCCACCTTTGCACTTGTTTATAATAAAAAATTGTTTACAAAAACATATATATATAAAGTCTTATTTCTACATATGCAATTAGTAAGATTTAATGTTAACAACTCATGATGCAGGAACCATAAAGATTGCCATTAATGAGCGAAAGGTTTGAGGAGATCTCCCATTAATACACATTAAATTAAGTTTTGCCGAGGGTTGTATTATCACTCCCGAGTGTTCATTTCAAATATCATGGAATGTCTTTCGCGTGTCGTCGTGTTGGTGGGTTCACGAAACCTCCAATCCTTAATTTTTCTTCTTCGTACCCTCCACCTTCGGATTTCTAAGTATGCAATTACTAATCTTTAATGGTAACAGGTCATCATGCAGAAACCATAGAGATTGTGATTAATGAGTGAAAGGCTCAAGGAGATATCACATTCACATGCATTTGACTTACATTTGCAGAGGGTTATATCATCCTCTCCAACTGTTCATTTCAAGCATCGTCTCAAGAAAACAGACGTTCTCATAAACTTATGGCACCAGCTCGACAAAATTTCTGTGGAGTTACAGTGAACATCTTCGGGCGTGAGGACCAAAACTTCCAGTGGTCTAGGGCATACTATTACTACTCATCCCCTTATGCACATAAGAAAGTAATTTTGACCGTTGGAATTGCTCGTGAAGGTTTTGTCCTTGAAGTTTTTTACTGTAAGGAGGTGGTCTCTTTGTGCGCCGAGAGATATATTTCAGGCCAAAGAATTATTCCACTATGGGACCACTCTCATGTTTCTTTGTCACCTCATGGTCTCTTTGTGCGCCGAGAGATATATTTCAGGCCAAAGAATTATTCCACTATGGGACCACTCTCATGTTTCTTTGTCACCTCATGTCTTCCGCAAGATGTTGATATTTCCAGAGCCATCATTGACCTTCAGAGGAGAAGACTCCAAGCAGTTCCTAAAAAAACATGACAATTGGTTGGACCTCTTGCTCGAGTTCCTAGAAGACTCGATGATAGTTCCTGAAGATATCACAAGCTTGCAGGTTAGTTCATTTAGAAATCCATTTCGGGAAATTGCCTGGTTGTTTACAATAATAACAGGACCAGAATCCACAACAAGTATTTCCCGCATGGTTCTTTATATTTTGTATTTCACAGTCAAGGAAAGAGCCATTTTTTTATTGGCGGAAGCTAATTTCCATTGAAATTTATTCCCAATTATCACGATTCCAAAATGAGAAGAAATTTTATATGTCTTCCTACTTGGTTTTCGCGATAGCACATTACGGTCTATTTCGAGGAAGGTAAACTGTGAATTTGACCCAATAACCTTCTGGTACCAGGTCTTGTGGAGGCGCAATGCCTCCCATTGTTTTTATGAGGCTTTTAAAGACTTTGTCTATGTTTTCAAAGATTTATTGTTAGGAAAGGATGCTCCTCGCATGTCTCGCCAAGAAACCAAGTTTTTTCACAGGAAAGGGGCACTTGAACAAATAGAGAATTACAGTGTGATAATGATTTTTGGATGCAAGTAAAATATTTCTTTCCTTCCATGTCACATTATAGAAATAATGTTTGTTACAAAAATAGCAAGGAAATACAACTACTTATTGCATTTATTCAATGAGAAGAGAAAACAACAGTTAATTCCTCTTCCTTGGAAATTTGAGGACTTCACGTTGAGGAACTTAAAAAAAATTGACGAATTTGCAGGCCATTTCAACATCTTGAACCTAAGATATGCTGAAAGGCTAAGAGGGTTTGACCCTAATGGGATTTTTTTAGAACTTTTACTAGCAGTTGGCTTCAACAATTATTTTATCCAGACACGTCTGAAAGAAGACATAGACAATGGCGATAACACTCCTGCTTCTGATGCCAATGACCTAGAGACATTACAAAGAACCACTGAATTGTACAAACAACAGGGAAAAGGCCCCGGTGAGAAGAGTGTCCAATCCTCGACTACCACTCCCAAGAGCATGACATCCCAGAGCATCGCTCCAATGGCCCACCCTAGTAAGAAATCAACCCAGAGTTCTTCAAACGGAGGAGGAGATACGAACCCTTCTCGTGCTAAAATTGATAGTTCTCGCAAGCTTCCCGTGAAGAAGAAGAGAAAAAAATTTGTAGTGCAAGCGGAAGAGCCCAAAATTGAAAGAGAAGACATGGAACTTGATATTGATATGGATAGCATATCCTGCAACGTTGATCAGCCCGGGGACGCGATCGAGCATAGTCTCCCAATGAAAATAATTGAGACCGAAATTTTTGACGAAGATGAATCCTTTGTATTTTAGAGCGTTGTTTTTGACAACGAGTCTAAAAATTTAATTATTTAAAAGAGAGATGTAAGAAATAAGAAAGAGAAATCTCGTTCAAAGATTAACCTTAGGAACATGCGTCCGTCCCAAATCTCCCGACTTCACCGAGAAGCCAATGATGCTCTTGATGATTCCATTGGAGGCATTGAAGCCGAGAATGCTATACTGAAGGACTGAGTCATGGAATTGGAGGAAGCTTTGATTTCTATGCCATTTCTTTCCAGTCCTTTAGCAATAACCATGCATGCCACCCTTGCAGCCAAGTTAAAAGGATCCTCCAGCGTCCTCGCATCGTGTAGAGGCTATGTGGAGAAGAATATCAAGAAAAGAATGGAGTTGATTACTTAGGCCTGAGAAACATCACAAAGTATGGCTTCCCTTGGAACGACGACACATGCTTTGCAAGAAAATTTGCAGGCAGATTTAAAAATGAAGAACGTTTCTATATAGACACAGTCATCCCTTTTGGCGTCCATGTCAGAAACATGACAGATATGAGAAGAATACAAGAAGATCTCCCCTCCCCAAACTGGATCACTCAATTAAATGCATGATGGAAAGAGAAAGTGAAGAACCTGCATCTCATTGTCCAATCATGTGAACAAGCCATATCAAAGAAAGAATAATTATTCAGAAAGCGAACCGAAATAGTCTTAGCCGGAAGTACCAACGAGGTCCAAGACCCCATCTTAATTGTCAACTCCTTGCCCTTAACCAAGCAAGCCTTCGATGAACAAGTTGATATTTTTAAGGGGTTGTCTTTATAAAAGTTTTAAAGAATCCTCGAATATGGTGAAGATGATGTGGACAATTGGCTAGTCGACTATTCGGTACAAAATGAAGAAATTGATCAGGCTTTGCGTAATCTTTCTATTGATCTAAGGGAATTATAAAATGAGATTTTCAACATAAAAATACAGGATAAGATCAACGTGGCCCCCATGAGAGGCTACATTGAAGAATGGCTCCAAAGGGTAATCGACAAGCTCACCGACGAAGGTGGAAAGGAAGTTGGCACAATTCCAATAGCCGTCGACAAAAACAATAAAAAGGCAGCAACAAGCAAATAGAAAATGGGGAGATATATACCATCAGTGTAAGTCTATACTGATCACATCCTTCTTTGTTTATCAATCTAGTTATTCCACTTCTTTAAATAGAAATGTCCAACCAAATACTGATACCTTCCAATTTCTTCTTTTCAGGTCTTTCTCTCTACCCTCGCCCACTTCTTCTTTCTATTGTCCAATTTCTTGTACATATTTATTTTATGGTCCTCGGGAGCCCCCCCAATCCCAGTCTATATGACAAATGCATTTAAATTTCCAAGAATATGTAACATATAATATTATTTTTTTGATATATTTCAAAGAAAAATATTTTTATCTTCTTTTATATTTATGTGCTCAGAATTTTTTTATCTTCAACTATGTAGAATGTCAAGAGATCGTGTCTATTTAATTTGAATGTTTAATGTGTGTGATTTTTGGTTTTCCACGAACTTTTATTTCAAAAAACAATAACTTATAGAGGAGTACCACATCTATAAGAACACAATATGATTCAATTTTTTTTTTTTTTTTTTCTTTGCAAAAAAAAGTGACTATGGAAAATTGTACTTAACTCTAACCACTTAAAAGTGTACATAAATCATTATGAATTAATTTCATAAATACATTCAAGAGATAAAACATACAAAGTAGGAAGACAAATTTAAAACATGGCAAGTCAGACTACTGATAAAAATAAAAGCAAAATAAACAATATAATATATATAGTTATGACATATAAGTAAAAGCCTATAAACTATTTTACAAAAGATTATACCCTATATACTCTTACAAAGATTAATATATAAAATAAAATTTATAACATCCAACTCACTTCTCATTGTACATATATATATTCTATTTTATATATGAATCATTATATATATATTATCTTATACATTAATTATTGAAAAATGAAAGATATATTATATAATATGAAATAAGTGTTCCCTAAAAATATACTTTTACAAAAATTAATATATAAAATAAAATTTATAANATATATATATATATATATATATTATTTTATATATTAATTATTAAAAAATAAAAATATATTATATAATATGAAATAAGTATTCTCTATAGATTTGGGTATTTTTCTATTATATATATTTCTGTTAAATAATAATTTTTTTTATTTATTTTAAATTGTATTTATAAATACATAAATAAATTTAAAGTATTAAAAAAACATAAAGCATTTGAATTACACAAACTTATTCACTAAAATTTACCTGACAGAATTTCCAGTAAAATTAAAAAAATTAAACCGATAAAAATAAAAATGCACTCATATATAACATGAAACCCAATATAACCTATCTTACCGACCAATCATTGAAATAATGTATGCCATCATTCACGCATATTACAACACGTGTCCGTCCTCTATTGAAGTTAGGTTTCTTCAGCTGGCACGAGGCCGTTTCAGTAGTGACGTCTTCTCTCTGGAAATTTTACAACCGAGGACACTAGAGTTTCCTACGGCGAGTGCGTCGTGTACTTTTAAGGCTTCAGCAATCATTCCGAGGGTAAATTATTTGCGTAGCAGTTGTATGTTTTGTTGGAGTCAAGAGTTTACTTTACATTATTTTACATTACATCGATTACCTTTTCAGGAAATTTTAGAGAACCTTATCATTAGCTAAATTACTATTTCTGTAGCAGTTGTATGTTTGGTTGGAAATTTGAACCTCTAGATATAAATTAAAGGGCTTCCATTATCCACTTTACAGATATTCTGCCCGGAAAACACTGAACTGACAGTCAGGGAAGGTTCCAACCTTCCCGAACTGTCAGTTCAGTGTTTTCCGGGCAGAGAATATCAGGTCGCTGTTCTCCGGGCAGAGAATATCTGTAGAGTGGATACTTTTTTCGTCAAAGCCTGTTGTAGACTTTTGCCATTCACTGTGTATAGGTACATTGAATTTTTCGTCAAAGCCTGGGTTTTACTGTTAATTGTGTAAAGGTATATAGAAATTGGGTAAAGATATTTAATCAAAATTTAGTGAGAAATTGTCAAATTTGTAGTAATTATTTTTGTATAATCAAATACTTTAGTAGTAATTATTTTTATATAATCAAATATTTTTGTATAAGATGATCAACGAATGAAAAAATTCTACGATAGCACAGAACCCGTAGATTGGAATCACGTACTGAATTCTATACTAAACTAACAATTTCAGAAATTATTTCTCGATCGTCAAAAGCGAGTGAAGCCGTGACTGTGAGTATGCAAGCGTCGGTCTTGCATAAATGGTGTTTCTTGAAAGTTGGTGCTCCGGATCCTATCTTCAGGTTGAAAGTTCGTCTTAGATCTATTTTCAAATTCATGCAGAACATGTTTACGCAATAAAATTTAATAAATATAATATGTATTGTGTCAATGCAGCATAAGAATTTACTAAATATAATATGTATTGTGTGAAGGCATGGTAAGATTTGCAGTTTACGACAAGCTTTAAATTTATAGAGGGAAAATTATATTTAGAAATATTTAAAAAATAAATATATAATATAAACATGTTTCTCTACAAGATGATATTTTTCTTTTTCTTTTCTAATTGAAACTTCTCTACAGACTCTCTCTCTCATCCAATATTCATTGACAAATATCAAATCAATAATTAATTAATAAAGTTACATAATAGTTTTATGGTGTCAATAGCTGCCCCTGTAATAAGAGAAGTTATAATTATATTTTTGTGTCTTTCAGAATATATTGTATTCTATCCGCAATTAATTTAATTTTGTATTTATTATAAATATTAAATTTGTATTTTGGAATATTTTTATTCATCCCAGTATATTGGTTGTGATACTTCTTCACTATTATAAAGGTATTTGTTACATGTTTATTTTTTTACTTTTACTTGATCATATTTAAAATTTATTATGGTGGCAAAACGGCGGATGGAGCGAGACGGAAGCAACGCGGCTAGGGCCTAAACCCTAGCCGCCTCTGAGCTAGTTTTGTTTGCAGGGACGCGCCTACGGCTGTAGCAGCGACCAGGGATGAATGCAGGGCCAAGGATCGACGTTTTGCATGCGTTTTGGTCTTGATTGCAGGGTCTTCGTCTGGAGCAGCGACTTGGGGAATATAGGGCCGCGGATCCCGCTCGCCTGCGGCTTTGTTTGGCATGCGTTTTGGAGAAGTGGCCTCTGCGACTTGCTCCGCCTCTTGCTTGCTGTTGGTCGCCGCCTTCTACGATGGCCCCAGTTCCGATCGCTGAGATGGAAAAAGACCCTTTGGAAGCTTTCAAAACGTTAGTCCGCTCAGCAGGACCTAAATCCAAGCCTTCTCTCTCGTCTAAGTTTGTTAAGAAGATGGAGGAGATCCATTCTCTGGAGCTAGATCCAGAGGACCCTTGCAAGCTTGCCCACCTTCTAGCAGAAAATGCCCTCATCGGAAAGTTTACGGGGTTATGGCCAAGCCCTAAAACAGTGGAGGCATGGATGGATGATCGTTGGAAGATGCTGATACAGGGAAACATTACTCTTTATGCAGTAGGTAGGGGTTTTTTTGTCTTTAGCTTCACGAGGAAAGTGGACCGTGATCTAGTTTTCAGATCTGGTCCCTATTTCATGGGGTCGAAAGGGCTGTTCTTAGCCCCCTGGACTCTTGACTTTAACCCCGGAGCCGAGATCACAGCAGCCCCTGTTTGGGTTAGGCTGCCTCACCTTCCATTGCATCTCTGGGGGATAAGCTCTCTGGAGGACATTGGAAATAAGCTTGGGCGTTTCCTGGACAGGGCGGAGCCGAAGGGGGAACAGTTTACCTGCGCTCGTATTTGTGTTGAGGTAAATCTCGAAAAAAGACTTCCGGACGCCATTAAGCTCTCCCTGGGGGAATGGTGCCACATCCAAGAGCTGGACTACGAGCAGATTCCTTTTAAGTGCCTCCGGTGCCATGCTTATGGTCATTTCACAAAAAGCTGTCCCAAAACCTCTGAGGAGCCGGGACCAGTCAAAGAAGATGATTTTCAGCCAGTAACTAACCGACGAAGGCAGCCAAGGCGAAAGGATTCGTTAGCCCAGGCCCCAAAGGCCACCCATACGGCAGAGGAAACTCTAGAAACTAAAAACAGCTTTGATGCGCTGAAGGAGGATGAAGCCCTGGATCCAGAAGCAACAATAGTTAAGGAAGACCCCCCGGCAGACGAAAGCCCTCCGGATTCCACCCCCCCAGAAACAATGGCAGCAAAAGAATCTCGGGCTTCAGTCCCGGAACCTTCTGCCAATGCAGGCCTGGTTGTTTCATTCTCTATGGAAACTTCTGAACCGGAAGACAATTCAGCTCCGTCTCCACCCCTTACCCGAGGGCGAAAGACCAATAAAGCGCGCAGAGAAAAGGAGGCGGCCTCCAACATTTCTTTAGGTTTCAGAAAAAGATGGACCCCTACATTAAGGGGAAATTTTCATCCCCCTCGGTTTAATGCTTTGCTTTTGTCTTCTACTATGCTCACAATTTGTGAGAATTTACTCATGTATGCAATTTTTGTCATTTTCTCGAATTAGTTCAAGAAGCAA
>ML779864.1:471956-482791 GCA_009831015.1 Picea engelmannii
GAGAGAGGGAGAGAGGGTCAAAGGGGGGGGAGAGGGGGAGTGATCCAAAAATGATAGGTTTTACTGAAAAATTACAAGTTTATTTTATTGTACTTTATGCATTGGATCGATAAGAATGCGAAATACATAAACTTTACTAACTTGTTGCAGAATAATTATTATGACGTTTACTTGATTCTTATAAGTGAATAAAGAGATCAGCCATCATAAATGATGATGCAAATTAAGAGAAGAGAACAACAACCAATAAAAATAAATAGAGACAAGAACTTGTTAACGAAGTTCAACAATCATTAGTTACATCTCCCAACCCACTTCCAAGTGGAGGACCTTTTTATTGCTCTTCAAATGCTCAAGTTCTCTTACATTGGCTCTTTGTTGTTAAAAAACATGCTTCAGATATGGTGTGCAATACCTCCTTTCTTAGATACATACATGCCTCATCAAAATCCTCTCAACAACATGAGAAAAATGCCTCTAAAAAACATGAGAAATGGCCAAAAATACAAGATGCTCCTCAAAATACCTGCATCAAAAAGTTACCCTCAAGCTTCAAAAAGCTTGGTTTATATATTTTTAAGGCTCAGATGGGGAAGACCAACTTCACCCAATAATTTGGCCTCTTTTTGGCATCAAATCCCCCTCCAAATGGCCATAATATCCTCAAAAAACCAATTCTGGTCCAAAAATTAGGCATAAATCAATTAAAAATACCAAAAGCATAGTATAAAACCCACTCTGCATAAAATATATGGGCTTAAGCCCCCAAGAACTGGTGCGCGCCCCCTCAAATATGGTCATATGCAGTTAATATGGCCAAGTGCTATCCCTTAAATCGTGCTAGCTCCTTGATTTGTGGGCATATGGTGAAATACAATGGGACCACGCCCCCTAAAATGCGCCTAACACATGGTTATATCCCCCAAGCATGTGGTGGTTAAAGTGTTGAAAATTCACACGTGGGTGGTTATGGGTGGTCTGCGCCCCTTTTCACTGAACGATGGTCATATTGCAGACGTAACCATGGGCTGGGGCTTAGCCCCAACCCCCCATTTCCACCACCATACAATTAAATGCAACATATACATATATTTAAATGTGTTTTATATAATAAGCAACATGGTAGGCACATTGGTAGAGGACCTTTCCTAAAGATTTGGTCTCGGTCGTAGGTCATGGGTTCATAACCCATGGACCCCCAAAATTTTTGAAACTTGCCACTTCGACTGATGACTGGATGCCACGTGGCTTCCCATGCCTGGGTCATGTGGCCACACCACATTAGCCCGAAATTTAACAAGTGTCACATTTCTATTGGTCCAAGTATGCATCATCTGTCCAGTCACAGGTCACCACTTGTCATCACCTGCCTCTGCCATGTCAATATCATGAAATAGTTTTGGTGATGTCATGCTGATGTCAGCATTGAATTTTTTCCAGTTTGACCTTTGACTTTTTAGTTGTTTCAAAATCTGATCAGAGTGCGATAACTCTTGCATACAAAGCCCGTTTGAGAAAGTAAATATATGGACATAATCAGCGTAATGAGATGGTCGCAATGGAATTGGTTTCATTCAATTCCAAGAACTTTCATTTTTGATCATTTTCTGGACCTAGGGAGCCTCCTGGATCATTCCTCCCCACTTGGAAGATTTTGGACCACCAAAAGTCTTCTTTTACTCAGGTAAGAAGTGAGGGTACTGCCTCCCCATTTTTCCTATATCATCCATCCTCCCTGTCAGGACAATGATCACCTGACTAATCACAACAAACATAAAAACTGAGATAACATTATTTATCAAAATAATCATCTCATTTATCACACAATCATCTACATTCTTTGTCGCATTTTGCAGCCATACACCACTGAATAGTAGAAAACTAAACAAAAATACTGAGTATGCGAATGAAAATGACAAAACATGCTTCCCCTTTTGCACAGGAACAATAATCAAATTATTCAGCTGAACCTCATGGTGTACTTCTTGTGACACTTCATGATTGTTAGAAACATATTGAACCATATCATGTTTAGCATAACAAACTTCCTATTTTCTTACAGACATAAGTATTAAGATTTTTCTTGCATTTACCATTCTTTTTAAATTCCCTGTAGCTGCAAAAGATCTGTCAGTTTTCATGCGATGAACACGAACAATGTACTATTTCCCATCTTTCTTGAAACAATATTTATTTTCCTCCCTATAGAATATGGATTTTATATCATAAAGGTATGGGCTTCCCAAGACAATTCCACATATGTTCAGTGGCACTATATCAAGCTCTAATTCATCAACAAAATTAGAAGTTATTGCAAACTTAATTTTACATTTCTTGGTTACTTGCAAATTATTATCACCACATATCCATCCCAATGGATATGGTCTAGGATGTGGCTTAGTTTCAAGTCCCAAGTTATCTACAACCTCTTAAATGATTAGATTGGATTGTGATCCACTGTCTACAAGAGTATCAACTTTAAAATTATTTGTTATTACCCTTATGTGGAAAAGTTCACTCCTTTTACACTCATCATTTACAACAACTGATTTAGAAGAGCTAGTACTTGCAACATAATTTATACCTTAGATTCCCATAGCTACAACATTTGTCTCATCACCAAAATCTGATCCAAGATCCACTTGAACTGTCACATCTGTGGTATTCTTCCTTCCTTGGTTGGCATACTTATTTGGCTTCAATTCAGGATGTAAGATCCAACAATGATCTTCATCATGGCCTACCTTTTTGCAATGCTTGCAAGTAGGCTTCTCCTTTCTTGTTGTGGTTATCTTCTTCTCTTTCTCTTTTCTTTTCCCTGAATCCTTTCTTTGCCAAGTATCTGTAGAAACACTATCACCAACATTCCCTTTACTTGATTCAATGTGAATGGCTTGTACACATACTTCATCAAAGTTATAAGGATTTAGCATAAGAATAGTGTGCTTGAGATAAGAATGTAAACCACCAATATATTTTAGGAGTGTCTCTTGTGTATATAAAGGAATACCCAAATTTAATTTTTTCTTACAAAATATTTGAGTATATTCTTGTACACTTTGACCTTTATCTTTCCTTAAACTTTGCCAATTCATCATTTCCTGTTGCATGTATGCTAATGAATAAAATTGTTTCTTCAAAGAATTGATAAAATCATTCCAGGAAGAGATTGTTTTACCATTTTTATTGAGATCATCCTTAGTTTCTCTTTCCCACCATATGAGAGTTGTGCCTCCCAATTTGAGACTTGCAAGTTGGATCTTTGTTTCATCATCAACAATCCTTTGTATCCTGCAATAGACTTCTAACTGTCTCACCCAATTATCTAGCTTTTCTACATCTAATTCACCATCATAAGTGGGTAATTGAAACTTTACATCTAACTTTAATAAAGGCATATTAGAAGAATGATGAGTTTTTTTAGGTTGTTTATCCTTGGAGGGATGTACACTTGCTTCACTTGTAGATGACAAGGATGAATGAGAGGAAATCTATGAAGGTGTAACATCCCGCTCTTGCGTGCACTGAGAGAACTTATTCTTTGAGGACACTTGCTTGCAAGTGATCCAGATTATTATACTATTGGCCGTTGATTATGATTATGAGGCATTATGGATGTGATTATATGTTATTTTGTCGTATTGACTTAGATAGGTGCTCTTGACTCAGTTCTCCTGAGTGTGCAAGATTTGGACCTCGAGGATGCTGAGGCATCGATGAAACCCTTGGACTCCGGATCGAGTCGGGGAGTGGACTATTGGGGTTTGATTGTTCTGTATATGACATATGTGCATATGATTAGATGTTATGATTAAGGATTTTATTCTAACATGATTCGTTGATGATGCAGGCTGACGATAGATTGCCGACCAGATTCACATGTGGAGTAGAGGGGTCACACACGACTACCAGAGATGTTGAGGGAGAGGTGTGGAAAACAACCCTGCCACAACCTAATAGCACTCCCGAGGAGGCTCCAATTGTAGGTTAACGATTACGTAGTTTGAGAAGACCCATGATTCCATGAGGGGCGATTGCGACAGTCTCTCATGATGATTCTAAGGGGTGCACAATAAGGTAGCGGCCTTATTCCTTAAAGGCCCTTAGTCTCCCACAAGATCACCTGATAGAGTATTGACTCTAGGGATTTTTGGTGTCTACCACATCAATCAAGAGGCGAGTGTCACCATTGGAGCACGTAGTGCGCCTGAATGACACGTCGCACAAGAAAAATGAAAATAGACAAGTGACACCCTTGGAGCACATCACGCAAGAAAAACAAAATGAGGCGAGTGGCACCCTTGGAGCACCTAGTGCATCCTAAAGGGCATGTCGCGTTATTAACTAATCAGTGAATAAACCTAGATGGCCCTAAAACAAATACTATGATAAGAAGGACTTAAAAATGATTTCCCTAATAAAACGTCGCCCAACCTCAGAAATTAAAATCTAGGTCTAAAGTAATACTTGTGGTAAAAGTAAAATAAAATAATAATAATCATCATTAAACATGTGACGAAAAGGGGGTAAGAAACTCGATTAAATTATTAAAATAATATTATCGAGGGATTTGAAATGTTAAAAGGGAAATGATTGTTTTGTTACACATGCTAATTAAAATTTATTAATTAAAAAGAAAAAGGGGAAAAAGATAATTTTCCACACTTGCTAATTTGAGTTTTAGATAAAAGGGAAAGAGGGAAATTTAAAAGAATTAGGAAACTGAGGGAAAAAGGGGAAAACATAAAGAGATAAAGAGAAAGGGGAAACATAAGGAAAAAGAAGAATGACTAACTTAGCAAGGAATCTTTCCTTTAAGAACATTCTAAATTGAACTCAACTAGTAAATTAGTAAGGGGGTAAGTCATTAAAATGTGTAAGGGAATATGGGGACACCTAGGAGCGATTCTAGGATTTCTTTTAGGTGGGAGATGGAAATATGAGTAATTAAATAATTAATGAAATTAATTTTTGGTGCAATGAAGGGGATGGGTGACACATGTACGGGGAGTATTTTTTTGAATTAAATTATTGAACATTTAATTAAATGAGAATTTGGGAAAGAAATGACTTAGAAACTCTATATAAAGGAGGGAGGAGGAGGAGGATAGATCTCTTCTTTTATGCCTAACATTACACTGCAAAATTTTAGACTTGATTGACTTATCTTGTGGGAGTTGGGATACCCAGCTCAGGGAGGAGTGGTAGCTCAGCCTTGGGAGGTGAGTTGGGAGCTAGTTGTTCTCTGGATTAGTGTGTGTGGCCCCTTTGCGTCTTGGGGCGATAAGGGGGAAGAAGAGTACCCCTAGAATTGGCTGGGAGGTACCAGTGAAGTCACAATGGTCGACAAGTGGGAGATGCATGGAGCACGTGAGACAACGACTCGAAGCGAATGACTTGGGCTATGGTACACATGCTTTTATTATGAATGGTATATTAATATTGATCTTTCACTTTCATTTCTGTACTTTTAACTGTGTAAATAAAGCGGTTTACTTTGAATTTTAGTCGAGAACTTAAACTCACCATAGCCTTAAGCTTGCTGCTAGACTTGAATCCCTTGGCAATCGATCCCGGAATGCCATGTCTGTCCCATTGGTTTTATTTGATTTATTGTGAAGAGTTAGTGCTTTATACTTCGTCCTCATCCCTAGTTCATCAGTCCACGCCTGAGCAGTCGGTCAGGAGCTGGATCGATGGTCATCACTTCCGTGTTAATAGACCTATAGATCCTAATGCCCTGCTTTTCTGTGCATGGATGATGAGTGAAGAATGTTTCTACCCATCCATCTACCCCTGTTGATTGTTCCAGGTTGAGTGTTTGTATTGGGCCTTGATGCGATTAATTAACTCCACGATTTATTTATTGATGGCGAATTTTTACTCTGCCTTGGGCCACTCTGGACTGCGTTTTATTCTTTTATTACTGTGTGATGGTCGAATGCTAATACTCTTACTATGACGTTTTCCCCTTGCGTTTTACCTATGTCTTGATGGATGAATTACTTTTATACTTTTACTTTGAATTTGATTCCTTACAAACTGGGGAATGTTCGCTCTGCAATTTAATACATTGACTGAAAATTTTCTTTCTCTGCAATTTCAATATTTTCAACCACGATTTTACCCCTGCAAATTCATACATATTTATGACTGTGTTATCATGTGTTGGGATTTGCGATTTAGATATATGTTATTGCTAATTTATATACACAGAGATATTGATGTATCGTGAAATTATACTTTGAAGGACCATGAAAGTAGATATCACAATGTCTGGTCTTGACTGTGCATTGGCTGCATTTTTTTTACTGTGTGTTAGCTGTGTTTTTCTACTATGTATTAGTAGCGATTTGACGGTGCAATCGTTGTGTTTTATGGATGTAAGTAATGTGTTCTACCATGAGAGTGTGTTTAATTTGTAGTGAGAATTTAACAGGAATGGACTATGTTGAATGGATTTATTGTAATGTGTTTTACCTTGGGGATGCCCTTTTTTGGTAATTACAGCCACCTCAACCATTCTAGCCCGACGAATGCATCCACATTATGCCATCCTTTTCACTTCACAGAACTCAACTTCACTGCATTTTAGCCGTGCTTAATCGACGTGTTTTACTTAGGCCTTGACTGAGTTAGTGTCTTCCTGAGTATTCCCCAAGTGTAGCAATTGTATTCCTTGAGTTTACTGCATATTGCCTGAGTTTACTTATTTCTTTGACAACAATTTTTCCCCTTTATCTGACCAAGATTTCGTGATAAACCCCAACGATTTTCCTCTATGTGTTGAATTGTAACTTACATTGGCATTTCATTAACCACAATTCTATTGCCACCTGCACAATTTCTGATTCACGGATTGGCACCACGCACAGTCATTTATGTTGTGCAATTTATGATATTGTTAATGCTATTTGGTATTGCATTTATAGTCTTATTTTGAATTTAATAGATCGTGGTAGGTAATTTCTTGTTAAAAGACAACGCGTTCCTCTTATATGAATTTCTGCGTTTTCAGCGATTTATGATTTGTATATTACCCAACAATGTCATTATTCACTCTGTGATCTGGTAGATTAAATGCCATCTATTTCAGTTATTTACTTTGCGTTTTTGTATATACATCATATTTATTAATGATGGGTCACAACGATATCATTAAAAATTTATGCATGGTGTGTTGATTGTGTCAATTCCTGAGTTAAATTGGAAAAATACCTATGTTTTGAACCTCAACGTTGGGTGAAAGATAGTCAGAGTTACCTTTAAATGTTAGACAAAATGACAATGCTTGGCAGTGCATAAAAATTCGACAACTCTCCTGTGGTGTGGTTTTTACCTTATAATTTTCTTTTACCTATTTTCCTATAGATAACAATGCTTTTATTTTTTTCTTTAATACAAGATAGATATCCACAGATAATGTTTTAATCTTGACTGCGAATCTGGTGGAGGCGATTTAGCTCAGTGCTTGAACAACAATGGAACTTTATTGGCAAAAGTCTTTGTTGATTAATAGCGAATTTTTCTTTATTATGTCAACGATATATAAGATATCCTCTTGCTGATTTCATCTTTATTTATATGGTGTAAATCATGTTCATAGTGTGAATCCCTTTTTTTTTATTTATATAGTGTAATTCTGTTTCATAGTGTAAACTCATTTTTATTTATATAGTGTTAATCCTGCTTCAAGGACAACTATATATAGTGTAAATCCTGTTCATAGTGTAAAACCATTTTTATGCATTTAGTGTAAATTCATTTTTATATATCATGGAAATCTTGTTTCAAGGACAACTATATAATTGATTGTTTAAATAGATATTATGGATAAAAGACAGATATTTTATTAATAACATAGTGACCATGATTTGATTGATAGTATGTTTTATTAGCAACGATTTTTAGTAATAGCATATTGATAGCATGTTAATAGTTTTTAATTAAAAGACGACAAGGTCATTAACGGTCAACAAATTTATGTTTAAAGACAACAATTAAATTCTTGTAGTTTCAGTTTTAAAGGATAGTGATAGATACTTATCGGATCTTGGGAGTTGGATTTTAGTTGCAATAAGTGATTGTTTAATAATAATATTTTATTAAGTACAGATTGATTTTGTTTCACAAGGAAGTTGTTGTGTTGTAAGAATGTCATAGTCATCTTGTTGACTTGTCGGTTGGGTGACAGGGTTTTTCGTCATGTGTTGGGATGGTTAAGTTGTTCTCCGAGCGAGTTGGATTTATCTTGAGTCCTTTGTCCAGATAGGTCATGTGTGCCAGGGTATTGTAGCACCTATCACCTGGGGTGGCATGATTCTTGACGAGAGGATCATGGTGCCCCCCATCGGATAGAGGCGAATGATGACTTGGTCGAAGTCTGTGCTTCCCGTTGAGGGCGTTTGTTCATTGTAGTTGTTGATGGTGCTTGGGTTTTAACACCTTCGTACGTTTGGTTGCATGCCCTAGAGGTTCTAGTTAATGGCCGTCAAAACCGTTGTGTCATCTTTTTGGATGTTGTCCCTTAGCCTGTAGGCATTGTCGATGTGTGTCGGGTGGGTAGTCGTTTCTCTCTATTTCTTTATGCATGTTTCACACCATTTCTCTTGTGCTAGTGCATGGAGTCGTAGTTACCTTTTTCTTTCTTTGCGTGTGTGTGTTCATGGTTAGGTTGTGTAGTTCAACTATTGTCATCGTCGCCTTCTTGCCTAAAAAAAAATAAAAAAAAATTGCACTTTCTTCTTCACTTGTAGTCATAATGTTTGGGGTCGTAACAGAAGGTCCACCACCTCCAATTCCTCCTTCTACTCTTACTGAAGATTCACCTTCTTCAACCTTTGGATTTCTTTGTTGTCCTATTTCATGGTAAACTTCCTCTACCATGGCTTTCATTAATTGAAATGACTCAAAGAAATAATCCTCAGATGCAAAAGGACCTAGTTTTCTTGCTGAAGACATCTCTTGTTTATGCGATCTCCTTTGAATCTCTGTATTAAGATCTCCAAGTTGGCCTTCTTCTCGCTTGAGTTTTTCTTTTGTGAGCATACAATGCTTGCAATTCCTGTCAAACCTTCAAAACCAAATGCCTCTAATACCATAAACTTGATAAAAAAATGATAGGTTTTACTGACAAATTACAAGTTTAGTTTATTGTACTTTATGCATCGGATCGATAAGAATGCGAAATACATAAAATTTACTAACTTGTTGCGGAATAATTATTATGAATTTTACTTGATGATTATAAGTGAATAAAGAGATCAACCATCATAAATCATGTTGCAAATTAAGAGAAGAGAACAAAAACCAATAAAAAGAAATATAAACAAGAAATTGTTAACAAAGTTCACCAATCGTTGGCTACGTCTCTGGGCCTGCTTCCAAGTGGAGGACCTCTTTATTTCTCTTCAAATGCTCAAGTTCTCTTACATTGGCTCTTTTCTATTACAAAACATGCTTCTGATATGTTGTGCAAGACCTCCTTTATCAGATACATACATGCCTCATTAAACTCCTCTGAACAACATGAGAAAAATGCCTCTAAAAAACATGAGAAATGGCCAAAAATACAAGCTGCTCCTCAAAATCCCTGCATCAAAAGGTTACCCTCAAGTTCCAAAAGCCTGGTTTATATATTTTTTAGGATCATATGAGGAAGCCCAACCCCCCCCAATAATCTAGCCTCTTTTTGGGATCAAATCCCCCTCCAAATGGCCACAATATCCTCAAAAAACCAATTATGGTCCAAAAATCAGCATAAATCAATTAAAAATACCAAAACCATAGTATAAAACCTACTCTGCATAAAATATATGGGCTTACGCCCCCAAGAACAGGCATGCGCCCCCTCAAATATGGTCATATGCACTTAATATGGCTAAGCGCTAGCCAAAAGGCTAAGTGTTGGCCCTTAAATTGCGTTAGCTCCTTGATTTGTGGGAATATGGTGCAATACAATGGGACCACGCCCCCCAAAATGATCATAACACCTAGTTATAGCCCCTGAGCATGTGGTGGTTAAAGTGATGAAAATCTGCGCCTGGGTGGTTCGCGCCCCTTTGCGCTGAACAATGGTCATATTGCATACGTAACCATGGGCTGGGGCTTAGCCCTAGCCCCCCTTTTCCGTTACCATACAATTAAATGCAACATATATATATTTAAATGTGTTTTATATAATAAGCAACATGGTAGGCGCATTGGTAGAGGACCTTTCCTAAAGACTTGGGCTCGGTCATAGGTCGTGGGTTCAAAACCCATGGACCCCCAAAATTTTTCAAACTTGCCACTTTGACTAATGACTGGGTGCCACGTGGCTACCCATGCCTGGGCCACGTGGCCCCACCACATTAGCCCGAAATTCGACAAGTGTCACACTTCCATTGGTCCAAGTCTGCATCATATGTCCAATCATAGATCGCCACTTGTCATCACCTGCCTCTTCCATGTCAACATCATGAAATAGATTTGATGATGTCATGATAACATCAACATTGACTTTTTGCAAGTTTGACCTTTGACTTTTTAGCTGTTTGAGAATCTGATCAGAGTGCAACAACTCTTGCATACATAGTCTATTTGAGAAAGTAAATATATGATCGAAATCAGTGAGACGAGCCGATCACAATGGAATTAGTTTCATTCAATTCCGAGAAATTTCATTTTTGAGCATTTTCTAGACCTAGGGAGCCTTGTGGATCAGGGAGAGATTGAGAAATAAAGAGGGATATATGGGGGGTAGAGACACAAAGGAGAGAGAGAGAGAGAGAGAGAGAGAGAAGGAAGGAAAAAGGAATGGAGAGAGAGTGTGGTAGTGGGTGGGGATGATGGAG
>ML779865.1:24119-39168 GCA_009831015.1 Picea engelmannii
ATGCCAATCATGTGTTTTTACCCCACCAAATTCACCTTTCTTCGTTAAGATATTTTTTATGTTTGAAGAAAAACCCATGGGAAATTTAATTCTTTGAATGACCTCTTTTACATCATTGCTTTGTTGCTCTGTTAATAACCATGGAAGGTTATTTCGGTCTAGCACTCCATTTGATCTATTTGAATATCGAATTACACTTCACATTGCATGATTGGCTTCCTAAATGTCAGCAGAAATTTTGACAATTTTTTCTTTGTCCCTCCTACCATCTATGATTCACCATAACGTTTCAGCCACATTCTTCCTGATATGCATTGTATCAAACAAATGAGCTATTTTTAGCTCCTCATAGTAGGGAAACCTCATGAATTGAGCGGGATAATATTTGATTCCTCGTGGAAGCCCATTATTAATACCTTCATGATGATTGTGGACTTCATGAAGCATAAAAGAAATCACAAAACTAATTATCAAATATGGTGAAATAAATTCAATGATTAAAATAAACATTCAAAACATTACATGATCTACGATACATTATGAAATTGAGTACCTTGACGATTTCTATTATATTCCAACCTCCATAGGTGAGGTTTCATTCTTTGTGGTTTTAAACCAGTCTCTTCTTTCCCATTGAAAAGATGTTTTTCAGTAGTACAATACCTATGGTTCTTAGGAAGAAGGTCCCTATACTCATCAAACATTATCTTTCCTAAAATTTTTGAATGAAGATACTTCTTCTTAGGGCCACAAAATGGACATGAAAATATACCCTTTGTTTGAATACCAACAACAAATGGATTAATGTCAATTATACAATGAGATTATTTAAAAATTAAACATGCACCATGATAGCATTAAAATATTATATAGTATTAAAGAGAAATATTAGAATGCTAAATGTTGTAGCTTCCGTCAGGTTGTAGCCTGAGAAACTAAGGGATTGGATCATCCTTCCAGTTGCAACTGGAAAACAAAGGAAGTTGGTGATTCCAATGAATGCAATTCTTCAAGACATATAAGAAAAATCATTCTGTGGTTTTCTCTCTCTTTGAGTTTCCACGTAAAACACTGGTGTACTGTGTATGTGTATAATTGTTCATTTGTTCATTGCTTATTTACTCTGTAGTTATTGGATGTTATGCTACATTGATATAACACTTGGATTATATGGTTAAAATCCAACAATTGGTATCAGAGTAGGTTACTTCAGAAATTAGTTTAACCACTGAAAGGTAGATCATGGAAAGAAACAACTTGTATAAAAATGGAATACCACAGTTTGATGGACAAGCTTATGCATTTTGGAGCATACGGATGAAGACATATATACAAGCATAGGTATTTGACATTTGGAAATCAATTGTATATGGATAAATAGTACCAATAGTTTCACCAACAAATGAAAAATCAGTGAAACTCGGTCAGAATAATTCCAAAGCCACAAATTCACTTCTGAATGGTCTTGGTGAAATGGTATTCACCAAAGTTGCACATTGTAAATCCGCTAAAGAGATTTGGTACAAACTTCAAAATATTTATGAAGGAGATTCAAAATTCAAAGCAACAAAGCTTCAAACTTATAGAGGTCAGTTTGAACAACTAAAGATGAAGGAAGATGAGGCTATTGCAGCTTACTTCTTACGGGTCAATGAAAAAGTAAATGAAATCATGGGATTGGGAGAAGAAATCAAAGAATCTATAATTGTTCAAAAGGTACTAAGATCTCTTCCTATGAGATTTGACCTTAAGATATCATCACTAGAAGAAAGAGCATATATAAACTCAATAATCTTGGATGAACTACATGGAATCTTCACAACATATGAAATGAGAACTGAATAGTAAAATCCAGATGTAAAAGAAGCATCCTTCAAATCATCCAAAGGATCAAAGAAAAAGGGAAAGCAACAAGAAAAATAACAGAGCAACAACAGTGACGTCTCATAAGATGATGAAGAAGTGGCCAACTTTGTCAAAAGACCGAACAAGGGAACCAATGGTAGGAATATAGGTAAGCTTCCTTTAATTTGTTTTGATTGTGATGGTATTGGTCATTTTTGTAACAAATGTCCTCATAAGAAAAAGAGAAATGATGAAGGTTACTCAAAAAGAAAACAAACATATAAAGGAAAAAGAACCACAAAAAAAGTTTTCAAGAAAATCTTATGTACCAAAGAAGACATCTCATCATCAGATGAAGATCAAGTTAGTGATAGTAAGACAAAAAGAGTTATATTCATGGTTGTAGAAGACTTTGATAAAGAAGACAGAAGAATATGAAGAATTCGAAGAAGAATATGAAGAAGTCAAAGAAGAAATTGAAGAGGTAGAATTTGACTACCGAGAGGAATTGTTGAGTGCCATAGAAGTTATTAGAATAGAAAAGAGGAAAAACAAGAAGCTACAAGCGGAACTAGACAAGAAAGAAGACACTCAGGAACTAGGACAAACTATCACAAATTTGAGGTTCAAATTAAACAAGATAAAGGAATTGAATAAGAACTCAAAGAACAACTATAAGGAAGAGACAGGATCATTGAAAATTTGGAGACAGAGATTGTCACATTAAAAAAGGATCTAGAAAATAAAAATATGCAGAACAACTCAAAAGTTTTGAATGACATTATCAACAGTCAAAGTCCTAATAATGACAAGTCCAGACTTGAATACAATCAGACAAAAAAGGGATTGAGATCCAAAACAACATAACAAGAAACATACGCAAAAAGTTATGCAGAAAAAATCAAAGGGGATAGGAAGGTCTATAGAGAAAATTATAGGGACACTCCTCCACCGAGAAGATTAATATTTCAGAACCAATGACTGATGGAAATAGATAGGTCTCGGGAAGAAGAAGGATTCATAAGAGCACCTCCTTTCGGAAGATATTCAACTCCCAAGTATCAAACTATATTTTTTGGTTTATGTTATGCATGTAATAATTTTGGACATAAATTTGTGAATTGAATAGCTAACAACAGGAACATAAACAACTTTGAAAGTCATACACAAAAGGGTTATCCAAGAAGGCCTAGTGAAACACAAAGAAGAAGTTACAATAGGTGTGAAATGCTACAAGTGTAACAACTTTGGACACATGGCCAAATATTGAAGAATGACAATCCCTCCTAGATAACCACAACATAACAACAACAATCACAGATAGGAACCTCGGAAAAGGACATGGATAAGAAAGCATAATTAGTACAACAATGAAGAATGCACAATCGCTCTACAAGATAATTAGAAGAAACATAGTTGGTATGTTGAGAGTGGTTGTTTAAAACACATGAAATGTGGTAGAGGTAGGTTTATTACATTAAGAAAGGAAAGATATGGATCAGTATCCTTCAAAAATGATGATTCAACTAAAATCATTGGAAAAGGCACAGTCAGAATTGGGAACAAGAATACAAAGGAAGAAAATGTTATACTAGTAGAATATATGAAACACAATCTTATAAGTGTGATTCAAATGTGTGACCAAGTTCATAAAGTTACTTTTGATTCACAAAAGTGCAAGATAAGAAAAGAAGTTTCGGGGAAATCGATTGCTACAACTACGAGAACTTCAAGAAACAAATATGTGTTAAGTGAAATTGGAAATGAAAAGTGTTTTCTAGGAAAGGAAGATGAAATTTTTCTATGGCATAGAAGAATGGGTCACATACATTTTGATAAACTTGTCAAAATCAGAAAAAGAGAAGTAGTCAAAGAAATGCCCTGGATCATGAAACCAACCAACTCTTTATGCAAGCATTGTCAACAAGGAAAGAAAACAAAGACTAGGTTCAAATCAAAGTAATATTCAATGACAAGACCACTGGAAATTGTACATATTTATATAACTGGATCAACTACAACAAAGGGTTTAAAAGGTGAGAAATACTTTATGTTATTAGTTTATGATTATACAAGAATGACTGCATTTTTCTTTCTGAAGAATGAGTCAAAATCTTTTGAAAAATTCAATATCTACAAGGAAATGGTTGAAAATAAAATGGATTCAAAAATCAAATTCTTGATATCTGATAATGGAGGAGAGCTTACTTCAAAGGAATTTATGGACTACTTCAGCAGTCATGGAATAAAAAGGCAATTATTTGTTGCTAGGACACCTCAACATAATGGATTTGTTGAAAGAAAGAATAGGACAGTACATGAAATAGCTCAAACAATGCTAATGGATTCCAAATTGATAGATATTTTTTGGACACAGACAATGCATACAATAGTCCATATTCAAAACAGAGTAATGCTCAGAAACAACACTAACAAAAATCCCTATGAGATATGGAAAGGAAGAACAACAAATGTGAAGTACTTCAGATTTTTTGGAAGAAAATGCTACATCAAAAGAGAATATGTTAGAATGGGAAAGTTTGACTCTCGTGTGGACAAAGGAGTACTTGTTGCTTACTCAAGTACAAGGAAAACATACAAGTGTTACAACCTGAGATTGAACAAAGTTGTGGAAATCATCAACATAACAATTGATGAAACAGGTAGACAAGAATTAAAGGAAGAAGGAAATGAATCAATGGAACAGCTTTACAAAGAAGGGGAGTATGAAGATGATTCGATAGAAGTAAAATAGCAAGTTTGGAAAGTGCCTCCAAAGACACCTAGTAGACGAGTACAGAAGAATCATCCTTCAGATCAGATTATCATAAATAGAGATGCAGGAGTTGAGACTAGAAGAAGAATGCGTTCACCAGAAAAAATGCGCCTGGCACTCTCATCTACAATTGAACCAACCTATTTTGAAGAGGCCAACAAGGATTAATTTTGGAATAAGGCCATAGATGAAGAATTGGATCAAATAGAGAAAAATGACACTTGAGAATTGGTTCCAAGACCAAAGGATAAGAATGTGATCAACACAAAGTGGGTATACAGGAATAAATTGAATGAAGATGGACAGGTTACAAGGAACTGACCTAGATTGGTATTTAAAGGATATGCACATGTTGAAGGAATCGACTTTGAAGAGACATTTTCCCTAGTTTCTAGAATGGAAGAAAATGGATTTATTTTAGCTTATGCATGCCCCAAAAATATTAAAGTGTATCAGATGGATGTAAAATCATATTTTTTGAATTGGGAACTTGTAGAGGAAGTATACATTGAACAACTAGAAGGATTTCAGTTGTCAAAGAAAAAAGATTATGTGTGTAAATTAAAGAAGGCCTTGTATGGTCTAAAACAGGATCCTAGAGCATGGTAATCTAGACTGGATAAATATCTCCAACATGCATGGTTTAGAAAAGGATGTGCAAACAACAACATCTACATCAAGGTAAGTCAAGGTAGTATTTTATTAATTTAAGTTTATGTTGATGATATTATTTTTGGTAGTGATGATGGCAGGTTAAGCCACAAATTTTCAAAGGATATGAAGAATGAATTTGAAATTTCATTACTTGGAGAACTATCCTTCTTTCTGGGACTTCAGATATGTCAAAGCAAACAAGGAATTTTTATTTCTCAAACCAAGTATGTCATAGAAATGCTAAATATGTTTGAAATAGAAGATTGCAAACCAATTATCACTCCCATGCAAACTAGTTGCAAGTTGAGAAAAGATGATGATTCAAAGTCTACAAATAAATGGAAATACAGGTCAATGATTGCTATCCTACTACATGTGAAAACATCTAGACCATATGTAATGTAGGCAGTTGGATAGGTGGGACGATTTCAAGCAGCACCAAAGGAATCACATGCATTAACAGTGAAGAGGATTTTTAGATATCTCAAAGGAACATACGAGTTTGGATTATGGTATACAAAAGGAAAGGATCTATCACTTATTGCCTACACAGATGCATATTGGGAAGGTTGTATTGATGACCGACGAAGCACCAGTGGAGCAATGTTCTACTTAGGTGAGTGTTTAGTATCATGGCTAGGCCAAAAAAAATCATCAGTATCTTTATCTACAACCGAGGTAGAGTATATTGCAACAACAACATGTTGCACATAGGTTCTTTGGATGAAACAAACTCTGAAAGATACACAGGTTGAGTATGATGAGCCCATTCTAGTCTATTTTGATAATACAAGTGCCATAAATATCTCAAAGAACTCGATGATGCACTCTAAGACGAATCACATCCCAATCAAGTATCATTTTATAAGGGAATAGGTTGCAGAAAAGAACATCAAGGTTGAGTATGTGGGCACAAAATAAAAAGTGGCAGACATCTTTACAAAACCACTTCCACGAGAAGCCTTTGAGTATCTTTTCCAGAGACTTGGAGTTAGTTCTACTCCAAAATGAATTCTTTTGAATGCTTATCTTATATGTATTATATATACAAGAGGAAGTACCATAAAGAGGACAATTTAGTTAGGGGGAGTAGCCCAGGATGGAAATATACCTTTTCCATTGATGACAAAGGGGGAGAGATTTATCAGATGCAAAGGACAGAGGCATGATTCTAGGGGGAACAATGGTCACAAAGATGCAGAGGAAAAAGGCATGGTTCTAGGGGGAGCATGAGTGATATGACTTTAGTATTGCATGACATGATTTTAGTATTACATCAGAGTGTTTCCATCAATTCCAAAGGGGGATATTGTTGATTAAGGTTTGTTTTCATTGATGTCAACCCTTGAAGAAAGTTCAGTATCAAATTTTGGTAACACAAAGGTTTGGGTAATGGAACCAAGTTTGTTTGATGTAAAGATGACTCATTATTGTCTTGTCATGGTAAATAAGAAGTACAAATGGATGAGCTCCAAAGTGGTCCCCTTATGGTGAAATCCCTCATGGGAAGACGCTTTGTGGATTGAGTTATCCTAGAAGTATTGTTAGAGAACCCATGCTTAATTGTGGAATAATGAGATGAAGCTTAGTTAATTTGTCAGTGAAACTATCCTATATGGATAATGATTATCATTCCATTTCCGGTGGTATGAGGAATGTCACATAACTCCTCATAGTTAGAGATTTATGTCCATGTGAAGTTGGAGGACCCTCATAGTCATCTAGAAGCCCCAAAGAGTCAAAGTGTCTGCAAACCAAATTATTTAAATAATAAAGTTAATGAAGAACTCCCTAAAATAAGGAAAGTGGGATGCTACATGAAAGTATAAATAAGAGGCAAGTCTCTCTCATTTAATTACACTCGAACACACTGAATATATTTTGTTGTGTAAGGATTATTGCAAGTACTTATTGATACAACTCAAGTTGCGAAACTCTAAGGTAGTACGAAGGGTTGGCGCTGAAAGTTTTGGAATTATAGTGAATACTAAAAAACCCTAGTTTTTGAGGTGTACACGGGCTGACAGTGTATTAGGGTGCATACATACTGAGGCATAGGTGTGTTGACAATGTATTAGGGTGCATACGTATGTGGGATAGAAGTGTATTAGGGTGCGTACATGTTGGGAAATCCATGGAAACTTGAAGAGATGAAGATGCAGAGGTTCTAGATTTTGAGATCAAACTCCCAGGAAGATCTACAGTGATCATATACATCATATATATCCATTGGTTCAAAAGGTATGTCTTATTTTTATGAATAGTTGGATTTTGATGTATGCATGAGAAATGGTTATGGAGATTTGAGAATTATCGCTAGAGAGACTAGTGGTTGCATGGGAACTTTTGTATAAGTCATAACTACAGAAATACAATGCTGGTATAATTTATCATTGATACATCTTGTTAGAGTTGTGGCACATCTTGTATTTATTGGCATATAGATAAGGGTTTTTATGGTACATAGTTGAGAGCTTCTATTTGTGAAGTGGTTAATGTATTGAGAGGCTAAATACCAGAGAGGGTTTGATTTCTGGATCATGTGAGGGATATTATACTTTTTTATGATTACACACATTTATATGGAACATGACTAGAGAGTTATATAAAGCTTTTGGGTAAAGAGGATGCAAGCACAGGGTAAAAATATAGTCTGGATATAGTGACATGTTACAGATCTATGTGAAATAAGTTATAGAGGGTCACAAGTTTTCAAGAGAAAGGAAACCCTAGTTTTTAGAAGGCATATGCAGGCTATATAACAGTTTGGTGGCATACATATGTAGGCTTCATAATAGATAGGGTGCGTGCATACACATGTTGTAGCAGTACATGTCATGTATCTGTTGTATTTTTGTTTATACATGTTCAATTCAGGTACATATTGATTACAAGGAAGTTGTACATGTTGGATGTAGGTCAGTGGTATAGGTTGATACAGTTGTATAGTGGTATATATCACAGTGATAGTGTGACAATGGTTTCATCATTTTACCTTTACATCAGGGCGGTTGGATGGGGAAATGATAGGTGGTTGTAGCCACCTTCAGGTTGTAGCCGGAGAAGTTAGGGGGTTGTATCCTCCTTATAGTTGTATCCATAGAATTGGGGAGTCAGAGCTTCCCTTAGGTTCTAGCTTGAGAAACTAAGGGGTTGGAGGTTCCTTCTAGTTGCAGCCGGAAAAAAAGGGAAGTTGGTGTTTCCAATGAATGTAATTCTTCAAGACATATAAGAAAAAGCATTATGTGGTTTTCTCCTACTTTGGGTTTCCATGTAAAACACTAGTGTACTATGTATGTGTATGATTGTTCATTTTTTCATTTCTTATTTACTCTACATTTATTGGATGATAATGCTACATTGATATAACACTAGGATTATATGGTTAAAAATGATTAGATTTCTCTATTACTGATTCACCACCCCTCTCAGTAATCCAACAAGAGATGTGCAATTCATTCCATGCTCAACATGGATGACACTTTGCATATATACATACATATATATTAAGAACCAACTTAGATCCATCTCAAATGAGGATCTATCATGCCTCAAGAGACATCAAATCATTTTATATACAAACATTTCTTCAAGTTTTGTACTCTAATTTTTTTTTTCTTCGAGGAATTTAATGTCTCTCCATTCATAATGGATCTAGATTTAGGATCTATCTATGCTAGTAGAACATTTGAATACACACACACACATATATAATTTTTCCCAAAATCAGGTGATAAATTGTTGTGTCTGCATATTTGAGTGGTTAATTCTATAAAATCTATCATAAATACTATTTAAACAACATAAACTTATGATTTCATGTAGATTTATGTCACTGGATTCCCATGAAAAAGACAGTCCAGTATGGGAGAGATGTTCATGTAACATAACATATTAAAATAATAATAATAAATAATAAAATAATAAATTAAAAAATAATGAAAAATTATGTTGGATTATACACACACACACACACACACACAAACAAACACACACACACTTTGAATGAATAAAATCCAGTCTAGATCCATTTAACTTGCAAGGATCAAATATTTCAAGGTGCAAACCATTTTTAGAGTGCAAAACTTGAGAAAAGGTTAAAGTTTTGCACCTCTAGAGATTTGATCACTCTTTGTGCTTGATAGATCCGGAGGTAAATGGATCTAGGTTGGCTAAGAACCAACATAGATCCATCTTAATGGTGGATCTATCATGCTCCGAGAGGTATCAAATCCTTGGATATGAAAACATTTCTTCAAGTTTTGTACGTTTATCAAATTAGTGTAATTATTTAAAAAAAAATTGTCTAATTAAATTTTATATAAAATAGAAAATAGAAAATACCTTAATCCTATAATAGTCATCTAAAAACTTCTTTATATATAAGATAACTTGTTTTTTGTAAATAAAATTGTGTTTCATTAATCAATCAACAAATCAATACACATAACAAGTCTGTCCACATGTTCTTCCATACATATGGAAATCAGAACAAGTGGAAGTATAGAGTTGATATTCATGTCTGTGTCAAAGCCAATGTGAAACTGAAAAACAAAACTTAGTCTAGAAAAATTTGTAACTGTATCTATTCTGAATATAGATATATGAAAATCAAGAAGAAAAAATAAGCACTAGGTGAACCTAGATTTCCATCACCATTGGGATATGATGGCCATGTAGGAGAAAACACATATGGTTGATAATAGGTCCGGCATTTGCGTTTGAAAACATCTCTTGAAAGAGAATCAAATAGAGAATCCATGCATCAACAGAGGATAGTCTAATGGTGAAGTTGGTCGATGATGTCTCTTCTCATGTTGAAAATGAGCTATAGGTTCTCTTTTGAGAACCAACATAAGATTAGAACCTATGGAATTGAAGCTGCAACAGGCTGTGGTTCAATGTCCAGTTGAATTTATCCTTGAATTCTATCATCATGCAAAGTGGGAGGAATATCTTCCTCAACTGGGAAATTATCAATAGCTGAAGCTGAGATGACATCCTGAGTTAGTCGGGAAGCATTGTGATGGGGAGCATGTAATTCTTAGGTGGAAAGAATAAGAGAATTTAGAGGTGCATGTGGACATACAAAAGGGATCTCTTCCTCAAATAAAATCATGGCTATGTCTTCCTCCATCCAATTTGGATCTGGGTGAGGTAAATTATCCATGGACAGACCAACGGGGCTTGGGTCAAATAGGGGAGGAGGATTTGGAGCAGAGGAAGGGCCTGGACGACATTTTCTAGCCACAAATCTATAATATGTCAGACCACATTTCAACTTTGCAATATCACGCGACATTGAAATGGCAGGAGCAGGGTTTACAATCAGAAGGAGAGGATACCAATGGAGGGAGTGAATATCAAGACGGGAGGAAAAAACTAACAACCATTCCAGAATAAAATGCCAGGATCCATGCCTTACCTCCAAAATAGTGTTTGAATTGGTGATGAGAAGTGCCATAAATATTGATTTGACAACCTAGATCAACCTCGTACCAATCCTGTGAGATCTCGGCTCTCTCCTTGAATAAACCATTAAGGCCCCCTCACTACACAGGCACACCACCACCCATATCAATTGAATGTGGAGCATGTTGAAGAGATAGGGAGGAGGGATGGAAGAAGGGGGTATTTACTTCCCTTGTTGCATGTGTATCAGCTTAAGGGGATATATATATAAGAGAAATTATTTATATGTAGAGTTTAATTTTATATTTTAATAAATATATCTCCATATTCTTATTCTAGATAAACATTATTTTTAATAGTCTCTTTTAATATTCATCTTATGTTCAATCGTCTTTTGCCTTTTATTTGTTGTCTTGGTATTCATTTGGGCTATGAACTCATCTTTGGTTGTCTTCATCCTCAGGCTTTCCTCATATTCAAATTATTTTTTCATATGGTTTGGGATTCATTTGGGTTCAATTGGGTTAACCTTCATTAGTATTCATCCTTTATTCATGATCTTCTGGTCAACTTCTTTTTGTGGGAGTTCTAATTCATTTTATTTGCTTCCCCTCATAATAAAGGGCTTGTAAATATCCTTAACCATTACAAGTGGTTTTGGATGATGATGAGCCTTGCACTTTTGTTTTTTATAAGTGGTTCACAACATCGTTTTATTAGTACTCGCTACGTCCACATAACAATCCCCCCAAAATCCAGAGAACATGGGGAGGTCAAGAATTTTCAGAAATATTGAGATATCGATATCAAGAGCATGACATGTCACTTGGGGGAATTGAACCTGGGTGGGGGAAAACACCCCTCAAAACAAACCAATCAGGCTAAACCCAATCGACACGAGCCTTGTACTTTAACAAGAGGTTTTAGCTAACTACAAATCATGCAAACTACATAGTATGTTTTAGATTACCATGAATCTTCAACATGAAATGTGGTTTTAGGTGACAAAACCATTCTTAAATTTTCTTCAAGTAACCATCATTATTATACAACATATAGATGATATAGATAATGATCATCAGTCACACATAAGATATACACAGAGACATATTTTCACGAGGAAACCCATAAAGGGAGAAAACCTCTTCTTCTTCGAAATGATAGGCAGTGTTTTAAGTTCTGTACATCATCTATAATTAAGCACCAACTCAATGTGAGGCTACTACCTCTGTTTTACAATCTCCAACTCTCTGGTTTCTATAGCACCCACTAGAAGGAAGCACCAACTCCCTTAATGTTCCAGCACCAACTGGATGGAAGCACCAACTTCCAGTTACACAGACGCCAACCTATATAACAAAGAACACATGTTCTCCCTTGCACCACCCTGCCACCCTGGTTTCTCTGGCTGCAACCAGATGGAACCTACAACTCCCTATGTTCAAGATCCCACTTGAACCTCTGAGGACAACAATCCTCCCTAGCACCTCCCAACCACCCTAGAATATAAATGAATGATTAAACAACCAACTACACAGATAAATCAATTCTTACCACTTTCTTTGTTCTGTAAATCTGGTCTTCTTCTAACTGTTCTGCAATTCTTCTCTTCCTTTGTCTGTTCTACAATTCTACTTTGCTTCAACTTGTTCTGCCATTCTACTCTACTTCAAGTCTATTACTCATCTATTACTCTTCTCTAAGTTTTATCTCACCCTGCACATACTGTCGGTCTCACACTGCGCATATTGTAATTTTCCCTTTCTTACAGTTCAACTCATTTCTTCCTCTCCGAACGACCAACCATGCACAATATCTATGAATTTCTTTTATACACATATACAACAGTCGTTCTACATCAAAACTTCTTAGGCAAAGAAAACGTAACAACAATTGAAATGCCAACCGGTCAAGAATCATGAATCAGTTTTGCTAACTGATTTGTAACTGATGAATTAATTGTGAAAGAGAACAATAGCCCTCTGATCATATTCAAATTCACCTGCACCATTGGATTGAATCTGTTGAGTCTTGCATGTATATAACCATTTCACATTTTGGCATTCCTGTGGCCAAGTATCTCGACACTTCATGTTGCGATCTCCGAAATTCCAATGCGGAGCTTATCTGCACTAGGTCCTTCCTTTAGGTGACCACAGGTGGTGACCACAGGCTATGCCATTTCACCTTTTTGATGTTTTCATGAACTTATGACCTTCATCGACCCTGATCGATGGTCCATATCTCATAATGAATTCACATCTCATTGTTCCTTAGATGGAGGTTCTCGTCACTCCAAGTCGCGATAGGCGAGACTCCGAGATGGAGCTTAGATAAACGGTTTAGAATCTTAGTGAATTGATGGTCCATATCTCATCGTGAATTCACATCTCGTTGTTCCTTATATGGAGGTTCTCATCACTCCAAGTCGCGATTGGTGAGACTACGAGATGGAGTCGGATCAACCGTCCAAATCAACCCTAAATCTGATGACTCAGATCATTTCGCGATTTCGGGATTCTTGTGGTATTGTTTCTTGCCTCTCCAAGTTGCGATTCACGAAACCCCAAAATGGAGTCTTTGACATGCTCTGATCTTCTTCCACACGTCCCTCTTGGATCAATGGTCAAGATTTTATCGAGACTTCACAAATCCACAAGCCTTCATTGTTCCTTTGACTTTCCAGTTAGTGAAATGTTGATCTGTGTCCACGTGTCCTACCCGAAGATGGACAGTCCTCCTTCCTTTAGGATTTTGTGAGCCCACTTCATCTTGCATGTAAAGATCGTGCTCCTTACTATGGATCCAATGCTATTCGGTCTTCAGGCTCATATCTGACGCATGAGATCTATTCTCTTCTACTGTGTACTCCCACTTCATCTTGCATGTAAAGATCATTCTCCTTCTTATGGATACAATGTCGATCGGTCTTTGGGCTCAGATCTAATGCATGAGATATGTTCTCTTCTACTGCACACTCCCACTTCATCTAAATTTAGATCTGACGGTCATTGGGAAATCTGATCGTGATCTTTCGTGATCTTTGTCTACCATCAATGACAAACACGCATACTCTACCTCTGTCTGAAAAACATTATGTCTGAAAAACATGCCAACAATCTCCCCCTTTGGCATTGATGGAAACTGAGGCACATCCAACGATACCACTATAGAATCCTTTAAATTACAACACTTTCTCCCCCTTTGACATCAATTTCAAATAAGAAACACGCTCCCCCTAAGTTGTTGCAGTACATACTCCCCTTGTCAACTATGAGCAGCTTGGAAAAACAACAGATATTCAAAAAGGATCCCCCCTGACCAGGTGAATAGTTTAGAAGAAAGAAATTTGAACCCCCAACTTTTGAGGAAGATATCCAAAAGGGGTCTCTTCTAATGGTTTAGTAAAGATATCAACAATATTTTCTGTGGAAGGAATATAATTCAATTGAACAATTCTATTTGTAACTTGTTCTCTAAGAAAATTGTACTTTATTCGGATATGCTTAGTCTTGGAATGAAGAATACGATTCTTGGAGACACTAATGGCACTGGTGTTATCAAAGTGAATTGGAATGGGAGCAATGTAAGTTACCTTCAAATCTGCAAGAGTTTGTATCATCCATAAAATTTGTGTGCAACAAGTAGCAGTAGTAATGTATTTTGCCTCTGTAGTTGATAATGAAATGGATCCTTGATTTTTACTAAGCCATGCTACTAATGAGTCACCCAGAAAGAATGCTCCTTAGCTGGTGCTTTTTCTCTCATCAACACAATTTTCCCAATCTGCATCTGAATAAGCAGTTAACTGAACATTCTGATTTCTGGGATACCACAGACCATATGTCATTGTTCCCTCTAGGTATTTGAATATTCTTGTGACATCTACCAAATGAATTTGTTTAGGAGATGACTGATAAATTCCTTCCAGTCCAACAGCTTGCATTATATCAGGACGAGATGTTGTGATGTACATAATACTGCCTGTCATTGATCGATATGTCCTTTGATCAACATCAGGTGAAATGTCATCTTTACTAATCTTGCAACCAACCACCATGGGTGTACTAATAGGAGAGGAATCCTCCATCTGAAATTTCTTCAACATCTCTTTCAAATATTTTTCTTGAGAGATAAATATTCCTGCAGAACTCTATTTTACTTGTACGCCAAGAAAATATGATAGTTCTCCTATCATGGACATCTAAAACACTGTTTGCATAGAGTTAGCAAACCACTGGACAGATGATTCATTAGTACAACCAAAAATAATATCATCTACATAAACCAAAACAACTAGTAAATTATCACCTTCAGACTTAATGTAGAGATTGATGTCAACAATACCTTTCTTGAACCCTT
>ML779865.1:41838-92820 GCA_009831015.1 Picea engelmannii
ATTAGAGCAGAAAAAACAATAACCATAGAAAAAATCTTTGTACCTTGAAAAAATCTGTCTTCTTTGAGGAGGTCGATTTCTTTCATGCCGATAATCTTTTTGATCTACAAATTCGGTTCTGGTGCTTTTTCTTTCATTCCTTCCTGGTGGTTGATTTTCCTTCTTTTTTTCTGCAGAATGACTATTGTCAATGTTTGAGGATTTGACAAACTTGATAGGTTGTGTATTACTTGGATGATCACTACTTGATCCTTCTTCATATCCCAATCCATCTTTCAATTTTGGATTTCTTTGCTGATTTAGAATGGAGGTTAATCCTTCTAAGGCTTTAATACTTTGCAGATTTTGGTGAGACAATCCTTTAAACTTCTCCATTTCTTTTCTGGTTTTTACTATCTCTTCTTCCAAGACTTCACAACTGGATTTCTTCTCTAACAACTGTTGTTTCATTATGTCTTCTATCTTCTTTGCCTCTTCTAATTTCACTTTCAGCAAGGAAAGTCTTCATCAGGCTGTTTATTGTCTTTCTCGAACTATATCAACAATTTTTTTTGCTTTCTGTTCTTAATTCTGAGTCTGTCAATTTCTTCCAGTGCACTGATGAATTCTCCTTCCATATCAACCACAACTTCTTCATCATCATCATCACTGCATGTGATCTTATTATCATATTCCTCTTTGGCCATAACCATGAAGTCATTTACCTTATCTTCATAGGAAGAGTCGTTATCGGTGTCTTTTGAGGAAATGTCATTATTTGCAACCAAACTTTTCTTCTTACTATATTTGTACTTCTTTTCATCATCAGAGTTTTGGTCCTTTTTCTAATGGGGACACTTAGATGCAAAATGACCTATCTTACCACAGTTAAAGAATTTGAAGGGTAACTTGCCTTGATATTTCCCTGATCCTTTCTTTAACCTTCTCCCAAATTTTTCCTCAATATCATCTAATTCTGAATTAGTATTATTGTCTTCTTCAAAAGATGCTTCTCTAGTAATAGATTTATGTTTGTTAATTCTCATTGCATATGTAGTTAGAGTTCCTAGGAGTTGATCAATGGACAGAGTTTTAAGATCATTTATTTCTTCTATTGCAGAGACTTTTGGATTAAATTTATCAAGCAAAGATCTTAAAATCTTATGAACTAAGAGTGGTTCTTGAAAGTTCTCACCAAAATTCAATTCTTAAAAAATACTTGCTAACTATTTCATATTCATTCATCTTTAATTGTTCAAACTTCAACCTAAATGTTTGAAGTTTAGCATCTTTTACTTTCTCAGTTCCTTCATAGTTGCTGATAAGTTTATCCAACATTTCTTTGATTGTTTGAAGATGCATCACCTTTACAAACTCATCTTCTGCAAGTCCATTCAAGATATCATTCATTCCCTTAGCATTAAAGCTAAATTCTAACTTATCATTCTTGGAAGCTAGCACAAGAGGCTTTATGTATCTAGTCTCTACTACATCCCAAACATCAGCACCTAATTCCATTAGGTATGTTCTCATTCTAACCTTCCAAAAGGAAAAAATTGTTCCATCGAACAGAGGAGGCTTACTGGTTGAAGTCCCTTCATGACTTGTCATGTTTAAGCTTTCATATCTACCTTTGAATAAAAGGAACCGGCTCTGATACCAATTGTTGAAATTACTAAGACAACTAAGAGGGGGGGGGGGTGAATCAATTGTTACTGTGCTTAAACAATAATAAATCTATTAAACCATTATTAAATTTTCTTCAAGTAACCATCAATATTATACAACATATAGACGATATAAATAATGAGAATCACTCACACATAAGATATACACAGAGACATATTTTCACGAGGAAACCCATAAAGGGAGAAAACCTCTTCTTCTTCGAAATGATATGCAGTCTTTTAAGTTTTGTACATCATCTATAATTGAGCACCAACTCAATGTGAGGCTACTACCTATGTTTTACAAGCTCCAACTTGTTTGAGAGCACCAACTCTCTAGTTTCTCTAGCACCCACTAGAAGGAAGCACTAACTCGCTTAATGTTTCAACACCAACTAGATGGAAGAACCAACTTCCAGTTACACATGCTCCAACCTATATAATTGAGAACACTTGTTCTCCCTTGCACCACCCTGCCACCCCGGTTTCTCTGGTTGCAACCAGATGGAAGCTACAACTCCCTGTGTTCAATCTCCCACTTGAACCTCTAAGGACAATAGTCCTCCCTAGCACCTCCCAACCACCCTGGAATACAAATGAATGATTAAACAACCAACTACACAGATAAATCGATTCTTACCACTTCTTCTTTGTTCTGTAAATCTGGTCTTCTTCTAATTGTTCTGCAATTCTTCTCTTCATTTGTCTGTTCTACAATTCTACTATGCTTCAACTTGTTCTGCCATTCTACTATGCTTCAAGTCTATTCCTCATCTATTACTCTTCTTTGAGTTTTATCTCACCCTGCGCATACTGTTGGTCTCACACTGCGCATACTGTAATTTTCCCTTTCTTATAGTTCAACTCATTTCTTCCTCTCTGAACAACCAACCATGCACATTCTCTGTGAATTTCTTTTATACACATATACAACAGTCGTTCTACATAAGAAATTATTAGGCAAAGAAAATGCCACAGCAATTGAAACGCCAACCAATCAAGAATCATGAATCAATTTTTCTAACTTATTTGTAACTGATGAATTATCTGTGAGAGAGAATAGTATCCCTCTGATCATATTCAAATTCACTTGCACCATTGGATTAAATCCATTGAGTCTTTCGTGTATATCTCCATTTCGCATTTCGGCATTCCTGTGGCCAAGTATCTCGACACTTCATGTCGCGATCTCCAAAATTCCAAGGTGGAGCTTATCTGCAATAGGTCCTTCCTCCAGGTGACCACAGGCTGCACCATTTCACCTTTTCAGTATTTTCGTGAACTTATGACCTTCATCGACCCTGATCGATGGTCCACGATCTTGATGAATTGATAGTCCAAATCTCATCATGAATTCACATCTCATTGTTCCTTAGATGGAGGTTCTCATCACTCCAATTCGTGATAGGTGAGACTCCAAGATGGAGCTTAGATCAATGGTCCAGAATCTTAGTGAACTGATGGTCCATATCTCATCGTGAATTCACATCTTGTTGTTCCTTAGATGGAGGTTCTCATCACTCCAAGTCACGATTGGCGAGACTATGAGATGGAGTCAGATCAACGGTCCAAATCAACCCTTGATCTGACGGCTCAGATCATTTCATGATTTCGGCATTCCTGTGGTATTGTTTCTTACCTCTTCAAGTCGCGATTCGCGAAACCCCGAAATGGAGTCTTTGACATGTTCTAATATTCTGCCATGCATCCCTCTTAGATCAACGGTCAAGATTTTATCGAGACTTTGCACCTCCATGAGCCTTCGTTGTGCCTTTGACTTTCCAGTCAGTGAAATGTTGATCTGTGTCCACGTGTCCTGCCCGAAGATGGACAATCCTCCTTCTTTCAGGATATTGTGAGCCCACTTCATCTTGCATGTAAAATCATGCTCCTTCTTATGGATCCAACGCCGGTCAGTATTCAGGCTTAGATCTTATGCATGAGATATGTTATCTTCTACTACATGCTCCCACTTCATCTTGCATCTAAAGATCGTGCTCCTTCTTATGGATCCAATGCCAGTCGGTCTTCGGGCTCAGATATGATGCATGAGATTTGTTATCTTCTATTGCACACTCCCACTTCATATGAATTCAGATCTGACGGTCATCGAGAAATCTGATCGTGATCTTTACCTGCCATCAATGACAAACACACATACTTTGCCTCTGTCTGAAAAACATGCCAACAGATAGTGCACAATCTAATGGATTTCTTCATCATGGGATTCATCTATTTGTACCTGCAATAACACAACATTGATGTCCATATAAAAAGGAGACCATCTATTGAGATACATGGGCATCATTCACTATACTCACTATTTTTATAGGAAACCTTTTCATATACATGGTTCATTAACTTGGTCCTAATCATCTCACATTTGAAGTTACTTCACACATTCCCCCCTATGTAGAATATGTATTGTCTTCGATCCAATCATCAAGCTAGCATATGGGTACACTTTTGTACCTATCCAAGTGGTTAATTCCACAACTTGGTACTCATATTCCATAGCACTATAACAAACATGCCTAAATAACATGTCTTACAATAAACTTGGGGAAGCATGTGCCTACATGAAAAGTTGTCTTACAACTCAATTTTACCAAATATGGGATCATATGCATGCCTTGAGTAGGTATTACAAGCATATGATAGCTTATATCATTTAAATTTAGGTACAACAAGCATTCCAAATGCTTTACAATTTCACCATGTTTACCATTACTCTTTGGTAGCAATCATTTTCCCAAAATAGAAGCCCATTACAAAACTAGGATCATTATTATCTCATCACCATGCATCATTTATTATTTTCTTCTTCATTTAGAGTCTACTTTCTATGTTTTTCATGATTCATCTTTGGTGTCCAAGGTCAAGTGTTGTTTTGCATTCAATGTTCTTTGTTAGATTAGTGCATTCTAACAGTGAAACTATATCGAGTTCACTATATTCAATATCTACAACTTTTTCTATGAACATAACATAAATTCAAAAAGTGTTAGTGGTGCAGACCCCCTGCCCTCAGGCCGAGATCAGTGCAGGATCTTTTCTGAAACTAGGCCAAGAGTTAATTAAACCCTTTGTTTAAGCCCGCAAAAGATTTCGGGCTTCGCGAGTTGGAGGTTCTCGACGCAATTCTGCAAATCTTGCAATCTTGGAAACATGAAATGTCAACGAATGTTGACTCCCCCAATGTGACAAGAAGACACCACCTGTTTCCCACTAGCTTCTGGCTTTCGGGACTCAACCGAATAGCCAACAGTCATTCCTCTTCCCCTAATATTCCCCGAACTCCAAAATTTCACCTTTGGCGAGATCGACGGCTGTGAGCCTCCCTTGATCTAACGGCTCAGATATTTTTGAGATTTTGCAAACCAGGAGTTCATAACTCTTGACCCCAAAATCACTTGTCGTGCCAATCCCCGAATTCCCAAAATGCAAATTTGTACAAGAATCCGACGACTCTCGTTGAATTGGATCTAATGACTGCTATCTCTCCTGAGCTTATGGGTGATTGAAAAGGCACTCACATGAACCCCCTCACTTATTTGAAAGATTCGATGGCTCTCGGGTCTTCGGTGCTTCTCCATGAAGTGTTTCCACTGTTCGATTTCACACTCGATAATCCCTTTCACGATTCGGGAATTAGAGTGACCAAAGATTTTTGCATGCACTCCAAACTTGTGAATCCTGAATTCCCAAAATGATCTAACGGGTCAAACTGACCACGATCAATAGTCCATGTTGACTCAATTGATCGTGGACAATTGATCGTGGACTCATTCTTCTTCTCTCTTAGACTTCATACATTCAACATGAAATCATACACACAACAAAACATTGAAATAAATGTGTAACAGAGAAAACAAAACGGTCGTAAACATACCATTCAACTAATGTAAACAGTAAGCGTCATAAAACCATGAAAATTGAGTTAAAGCTTCATATATTAACTCAACTATTCCTATACATGGGTTCTTCTCTACAACTCTCTGCTACAACTCTATAACTTATGAATTCTGAATAATAATTTTTTTTTTCTTTTTTTTTCCATGGTACAAGGGTTGAGGGTGTCTATCATTTGTTTTCCCTCCTATGCTTCTAATCTATCTAATCTAACATTCATATCTACCTACTAGCATTAAATAAGCTTAAATGCCTATTACATACGACAGATGAGAGCAATCTCTCTAGATCTATTCACATCTCCTAGATATAAATGTAAGTATGCTTCCCTTAGCTATTACATTTATATACATTCGTTAATTCATCAAAACATTTCAAAATGTGCACTGGTGATTTTCCATCTATCTTACACTTTTACGCTTTCTTGGCTGGTTGCTTATGATGCTCCTACATCATACTCCCTTGCTTGAAAATTTTCATGAACTCCTGTTCATGAGCTCTTGCATGGTTTTTCCATGCCTATGAATTACTACTTCATATTCCCAACTGGTATCTTCAACTGAATGTCCTTTCCATTTGACCAAGTATTCAAAATACTCTTTTCTCCTGGTATTTTTTCCAATCCTCTTGTCAGTTATGCTTTCCATCTGTGGCTTTTCAGCTACAGGCATTTTTTTTTCCATTGAATATTTTCTTGTTTATCTTCTGCCCCTTCTTCTTTAGTTCTGTAAGGGTACAAATCCGCAATGTTGAATATTGATGAGATTTCGACCCCATTGGGTAATTCAATCTCATATGCATTTGCCCCAAATTTCTTTATGACCTTACACAGTCCAATATTTTTCATCTTCATCTTGTTATACGTTCCCCTTGGGAACCTCTCCTTCCTCAAATGCACAATAATCAAATCACCAACTTCAAATTGAAGTTCTTGCCTATGTTGATCTGCTCTATGCTTGTATTCTTGACTTGAACTCTGCAATCACTACTTACTTTGGATGTGAAGCTCCTTCATTCCTTCTGCAAAGCCCTCTGCACTAGAACCCCTGAATTCATCTTGTTCTGAATCTTTCAATTCAGAAACTCCCCTTGGTTGCATTCCATATACAATCTGGAATGGACTCTGCCCTATGATTCTATTGAGTGAATCATTATAAGCGAATTCTGCCTATGGCAGAATGTGATCCCATTGACTGTGGTGTTCAGTCACTAAGCTCCTTAAAAAATATCCCAAGCTCCTACTCACGAACTCCATCTCTCCATCCATATGAGGATGATATGATGAGCTAAAAGACAAATTTTTCCCCAACTTCTTTCATAAGGTCCTCTAGAAATGTTCTACAAACTTGGCATCTCGATCAGAAATGATACTCCTTGGAAAGCGGTGAAGTTTGACGACTTCCTTGAAAAATAGGTTCACAATATGAGTTGCGTCACTAGTTTTCTGGCATGGTATGAAATGTGCCATATTTGAAAATTTGTCGACCACCACAAAGATCGAATCACATCCTCTCTGTGTCCTTGGCAGTCCCAATATGAAATCCATTCTCACTGTGTCTCATGACCTTTTAGGTATGGGTAATGGTTGGTATAACCCTGTGTTCTACCTTTTTCCTTTCATGTGTTGACAAATTCTTCACCTGTCCACAAAATTCTTCACATCTGTCCTCATCCTTGGCCAAAAAATGAGCTATTAAACTTTGAGAATGTCTTGTCATGATCAAAGTGTCTGACCAATCCTCCGCTGTGTTTTTCCTTCAACAAATTCTCCCTTATGGAGCATTTCGGAATACATAGTTGATTGCCCCTAAATAATAATCCATCCTAGATCATATACTCAGTCCATTGGATTCTGTCGTTGAGAATTGGATTCTCAGATGCCTCATATGATTCCTTAAAATATGGGTCATCCCTGTACATTTCTTTGAGGTTATCAAAACCCAAAGTCTTGACTCTGAATTCCTGCATAAGAAAACATTTCCTGCTCAAAGTGTCAGCAACTTTGTTAGTAGTTCCAAAAATATGCTTAATCACAAAAGTAAAATTCTACATGTATTCAACCCATTTAGCATGTTTTTGGTTCAACTTCTCTTGTCGAGTCATGAATTGCAAAGCGTGATTATCACTGTACAAAATGAATTCCTTGGGGACCAAATAGTGTCACCATTTCTTCAGTGCTTGTATGACTGCATAGAATTCTTTTTCATACGTGGAGTACTTGATCTTTGCTTCAGTTAGTTTTTCATTGAAATACACAATCATCATGTTGTCTTGGCTTAAGAACGCTCCAATTGCAAATCCACTTGCGTCACACCTGACCTGGAATGTCTTGGTGAAATCCAGCAAAACCAGAATTGGTTTCTCAGTGATCTTCTTCTTCAGCAGATTGAAGCTTTTCTCTGCTTCCTCTATCCAGTGAAAAGATTTTTGTTGTTTCTTCACCATATCCATCATCGATGTGATAATTCCACTGAAGTTTCGGATGAATTTCCTATAGAATCTAGCCAAACCATGGAAGCTTCTAACTTCAAACATGCTCTTCAGCGATGGCCAATTCTTAATCGCATTTATCTTTTCTGGATCCATTTTCAATTCATTTGTAGAGATTAAAAAACCCAAATAAATGAGTTTTGTCCTCATAAATGACGATTTCTTCATATTTATTAGTAACTTCTCTTGTTGTAACCTCCTCATTACTGCAACTATATGCTTTAAGTGTTCTACTTTTGTTTTACTAAAAATTAATATATCATCAAGATATACAATGACGAATTTCCCAATGAAATCCTTCAGGACTTCGTTCATCAAGCTCATGAAAGTATTGGGCACATTCGTTAGGCCAAATAGCATGACAAGCCATTCATAAAACCCTTCATTTGTCTTGAATGTTGTCTTCCATTCATCACCTTCTCTCATTCTAATCTGATGATATCCGCTTTTCAAATCAATTTTTGAAAAAAACTTTGCTCCACTCAAGCAATCCATCAAGTCATCCATCCTTGGTAATGGAAACCTATACCTGATAGTAATTTTGTTGATTTCCCTTGAGTCTATACACATTCTCCAACCACCATCTTTCTTTGGGCTAAGCACCATCGAAACAACACATGGACTAAAGCTCTCCTGAATCAATCCTTTGTCGATTAAGTCCTAGACCTGTCTCTTAACTTCTTCATTTTCCTGCGGCATCAACCGATATGTTTCTTTGTTGGGAAAACTGGCTCCAAGTATAATATCGATATGATGACTTATACTACTGATAGGTGGCAACGAACAAGGTAGTTCGTCCACTACCATATCAACAAATTCTTCCAGCAACTCCTGGATTTTTTCTGGTAAATCTTCTATCCTCGCATTGGTCAAAACAATTTTGGGCTTCCTGACCACAATAAATTGTGTGTCTTCCTTATTCTTAACCTCATCAATAAGTTCCTTCCCACTCATGAGAAGTACAATGTTTCTCATCTCTATTTTCATCTCTTAGTTCCTAATCGACAACAACATGTGCATCCTAATGCTTTTTTCCAAAGTGTACCTATTCTTTCTCCCATCATGAACCACGTTTCTGTCATATTGCCATGGTAGACCTAGTAATAGTTGACAAACATCCATAGGAATGACATCACATAATATTTCATCTTTATATCCTCCTATTTTAAATTTAACTAAACATTGTTTAGTGACATTTATCTGATGTCCTTTTTGCAGCCGCGAAACTCTGTATGGACTTGGATGTACAATAGTATCCAACTCCATCTTTTCTACCATATCTATAGATACAAGATTGTATGTGCTACCACTATCCATTATGACCTTGCATACTCTATCCTTAGTTTTGCAGGCAGTCCTAAATAGATTGTTTCTTTGGGTTGGGTTCTCTACCTCCTTCTCTGGCTTCAAGAGAAATTTCCGCATCATCAAAGATATTTCTCCCTCAACATCCTCTGCCTCAAAATTCTATCCTTGAGCTTCGTCAATGTGAGTTTCACCACCATCTTTCTTCCTATATAGACACTCATAGGATTTATGTCTGATTTTTCCACAGACAAAGCATTTCACTTCACCTCCTATGCCTCTTCCTCTTCCTCTGGCTTGAGGAAAAGTATTTCTATTAGCATACTGCCTTCCTTGTGAGATTCCTCCTCTCTCATGTTGATTTTGAGGTTTCTTCTCCTCTTCTTTAGGTCTTTGAATCTTGTCCTGGGCAACCATCTTACCTCTGCTTTGACTTCTGCCTCGACCTCTCTGACCTTGATTTCACCTCAGCTTCTCTTCATCTTTCAAAGCCATCTGATAAGCATCTTCTATGGTTCGTATGATCACCATGCTCATCTCATCCTGAATGTCATATCGCAGACCATTCATGTACCTCGTAACATTTTCATCATCACTTCCCAATGACCTGTTCTGATGTTTATCATATAGAACTCTTCAGTGTACTCTTTCACTGACATCAGCTTCTGTTTCAAATTCTGCATCCTCCAAAACAGATTTATTTGACAATCCCTGGGTATAAACTTGGCTTTCATTTTTGCAACCATTCTATCCCAGTTTTTTAATTTTCTTCTTTCCTTTGTAGCGTCTGTCAGCCTACAGTTCATCCCACCATAGTCTTGCATGCCCTTTAAGTCTAGTAAGGACATGTTTCACTTTCTTATCTTCCTCTACATCCTCATAGTCGAAGTATTTGTCTAGAGCTCTAATCCAGTCTAGAATCTCTTCAACATCTAAGTTTCCCTCATACATGGGAATGTCCATTTTTTCTCTAGCACCTATCCTTACAACAACCCTGAATAGGTGTTCTTCTGCAACATCTTTGATTGCAACTTCTTTGTTTTCATCTTCATTTTCACTTTCACCTTCGCTGATATCCCCAACATCAGTTGTACACCTTTGTGTTGTCTCCATAGCATCAAGCCTGGCACGTAATTCATGCATTTCTCTTTCCACTGCTGGATCAGGCATTGCGCTTTCTCTTCTTCTCGGTGGCATGGATGTAAATTTCCTCCTTTCTCTCTGCTACATAAACCAAAGAATTGATTCTGTTCTCTGATACCACAACTGGTGCATATCAGACTACTCCTTTTCCTCTAGCTCCCTCTGCCTGAAATATACAGACAAAATCAGGCTCTGATACCACAACTGGTGCAGACCCTCTACCCTCGGGCCGAGATCAGCGTAGGATCTTTTCCAAAACTAGGCCAAGAGTTAATTAAACCCTTTTTTTAAGCCCGTGAAAGATTTCGAGCTTCACGAGTTGGCAGTTCTCGACGCAATTCCACAACTCTTACAATCGCTGAAATGCAAAATGTCAACGAAGGTTGAGTCCTCCAATGCGATGAGCACACGCCACCTGTTTCCCACTAGCTTCCGGCTTTTGGGACTCGATTGAGCAGCCAACAATCGTTCCTCTTCCCCTAATATTCCCTAAACTATGAAATTTCACCTTTGGTGAGATCGACGACTTTGAGCCTCCCTTGATCTAACAGATCAAATCTTTTCGAGATTTCGCAAACCAGGAGTTCATGACTCTCGACCCCAAAATCACTTATTGCGCCAATCCCCGAATTCCCAAAATGTGAATTCGTACGAGAATCCGACGACTCTCGTTGAATTGGATCCAATGACCACTATCTCTCCTGAGCTTATGGGCGATTGAAAAGGCACTGACATTAACCCCCTCACTTCTTTGCAAGATCTGATGCCTCTCGAGTCTTCGGTGCTTCTCCAAGAAGTGTTTCCACTATTTGATTTCACACTCAGTAATCCCTTTTGTGATTCAGGAATTAGAGTGACCAAATATTTTGGCATGCACTCCAAACTTGCAAATCTCGAATTCTCAAAATGATCTAACGGTTCAAACTGACCACGATCAATAGTCCACGTTGACTCTTGATATCAGGGTGGTGGGTTCGTCCAACTCCTAACCACCTTACAACTCCTCTGGATCCTACAGTCCTCGTGATTTTGTGAGTTCTCCACAGAGAATTTTGACCACCCAATTCACTTCTTAATGACTTTTGCCCCAAACGACTCAGTGTTCTCCCTCCCCAACTTGACTTCTATGAGACGATTTCGACCTTCGTCTCCCTTTGACCACTTCAAAGGTTAGATCCCTCCTAATCTTTCTCTTGTAAACTAAAACTTCAAAAGGATCCCTGCACGCACTCCTTGCGACAAACTTTCAAATAACCTCTCGTTATTAAAGTCTTCGACCCTGTGCACTCTTTGCAACAATAGTCTCTTAATCTTCTTTCTGGATTTGTAAAACCCAAGACTTCATTCGGCCTGCACACACCTTGCACAACTCTATGATTCACCTTCACTTCTACTGGTATGAGAACAACGATATCTCTCCTGATATTTCTGAGATAAAACTCAGACCCTCATCAACGCACACCTTGCGGACATTCACTTCACTCCTTGCAGAAATTCTCAGGGAGAGAAACAATTGAAACTCATTCTTCTTCTCTCTCAGACTTCATACATTCAACATCAAATCATACACACAACACAGCATTGAAATAAATGTGTAACAGAGAAAACAAAACGGTTGTAAACATACCATTCAACTAATGAAAACAGTAAGCTTCATAACATCATGAAAATTGAGTCAAAGCTTCATATATTAACTCAATTCTTCCTGTACATGGGTTCTTCTCTACAGCTCTCTGCTACAACTCTATAGCTTATGAATTCTGAATAATATTTTTTTTTTCTTTTTTTTCCATGGTACAAGGGTTGAGGGTGTCGATCATCCGTTTTCCCTCCTATGCTTCTAATCTGTCTAATCTAACATTCATATCTACCTACTAGCATTAAATAAACTTAAATGCCTATTACATATGACAGATGGGAGAAATCGCTCCAGATCTGTTCACATCTCCTAGATATAAATGTAAGTATGCTTCCCTTAGCTATTACATTTATATACATTTGTTAATTCGCCAAAACATTTCAAAATGTGCGCTAGTGCTTTTCCAGCTATCTTCCACTTTTACGCTTGCTTGGATGGCTGCTTACGATGCTCCTGCATCAGTTAGTTACCACCAAAAATGCATTGTATACTCTCCATGCAATGAGGGTATTACAATTTTTTTTTTTTAAATTAAAAACTCTATATCATAACACCTTAATTAATATCCCCTAGATTGAGATGAACAATTTCCTCACTATGACATTAAGCCATATATTCCTATTAGTCCCTACCTTCAACTAGGGACTCTAGCATTGGCTTCGCATTCAACGATCATTGACTGCCTATTACTTAGTCTATTTTGTAGATTAGTTGGTGCGTTTTGCATAAAAAAAATCCACAATATCTTAATATCCCTTCATATTTCATATTAATGGGATTTAATTTTAAAATAAATTTATTTTTCTATTTATTGAATTTTACAAATAACATTTTATGATTGGTTTATAGGCATCTGATGTTACTTTATTACCCTAGTATGTGCAATTTATTTTTGTGAATTGTCAACTTTAAAAAGGAATTAAAAATAAAAAAAAATTATGAGTGGCCATTTTGGCACACTCTAACACTGCTATGAAAATTTACTACAACCACGATTTTTGTAGTTTAGGCCACTGCCTCACCTCCTTACCACCTCCAAATCACTATCATTATTCAAAACATAACATTGATCATTGATCAATGATCCTCATTAATCTCGCATAGAAGAGAAATTGGGGGATTAATGGACAAGTACTCCACCATAGTTGGTATTGAAAATCCCCTAGTGGGACTCGTGTCAAATATTTAAGGTACTTCAACAACCCTTGGATTGTTTTTGAAAGCCACTCATGGACCCCCGCAATGAAGAAAATCAAAATCACTTTTCAAAAGTGGTAAACCATCGATGCATTAGCCTATAGATTAGGCACTAGGTCGTATGAAGGTGTAAGTGTTAATTACAATGATCACATAGAGATTTGGCACTAAAAAATACTTGGTTGAGATTATAATGGTGAACTATTGAAGGAAAAGAAAGAGTCTTGGCCAATACTTTCTATGACAGAATAATAAAAGGAAAAATGAGAAGAATACCGAGAGACATCGATAAAATCATTTATTATTTATATGGGCTCTTTGCACCAAGTCCTTTTTCATAGTTTGTTGGTTTCCAAATAAGCACATGATATATGGAGTTTGATAGACCAGCGGACTATACATTATATCAACACCATGACTCTGACATGGTACAAGATACACAATATAATTTAACGTCAAGTAGTAGAGGCATGTTCGTGATTGCATCCTAATGTCTGCAAATCTTCCAACCAATGAAGTGGTAGATTGCAAAATAAAAAATACCACCGAAGCCTCCATTATTAGAGAGATATACATCAAATTCTGAATTTTCATAGATAGAGAAAATGTGGGAAAATCTTGCATAATTCTTAAGATGTTTATTTAGGTAACTCATAACACCTCGATCCTTTTCGGTGTAAGCAATTTTAATGATTTGGGGTTTGTGCCTAATCAATTATTTGACCTCGATCCATTCTACAGCTCCGAGATCCATCTCAGACCTAATTTACCTGATGGTAACTACTTCAAGTACTATCTAGGCCACGGCTCTATAATCGCCACCAGTGACTACGGATGGGAATTCCTCTGGGACATAATTTTCTTCAAAATATATGGGATTGGTTTCATACTTATCTTCTATCTTTGGGTAAGAGGTATAATGTTTGGAAGACATGGTTAGGAGACGCAAATCACTGAATAGCGAGACTCATGATTTTCTAGTATTTTGTCTCAAGACTCATGAGATCTATAGGCGAGGACTAACCTTTTATTTCTTTCACACATTTTCATTTTTATGAAGCATGACCATGATATTGATTCATATGGATGTCGGTGGCCTCCCACCTATTCCAACTAGTTCATTTTGGCAATTTTCCAGTTTGGCAGTTTTTTTCCTAGTTTTCGGGTCTCTGACTTTCGAGGCCGTTTTGAGGCTGTAAACAACATTTTTAGGGCTTGCCACAGTGCAAAAAAACCTTGGATAGATATCAAAAAAATGTGTAGTCCTTGGATAGACCTTTCCAAAAATCTATCGTGCACCTAAAATAGAGATCGTATGAAAAAGTTACAACCTTAGGAAGTTGATGTACTAACTTACCCAAACAGGGCCCATATGACTTTTGGTGCTTCATCTCCTAGGGTTAGGTTTTTTGATGTCTAGGGTTTTTGACATTCCTGTTTATTGTAAAGAGGACTTTAAAGCCTCATTGTAATCATCTTCTTGAGAATGAGCGTATCCATCACATCTCTTCTCAGAGATAAGCCTCCACCATTCCAACAAGCTTGTTTTCCGCTGCATTTTATAGTTTCAGCTCATTTCCTTATTGAATAGAAAACCGATTTTACTGTATCTCTGTTGTTCTATGTTAAGAATATTTTAATAATCTGTATTCATTACATTCTGATCATAAAATCTAGATCAATGGTATCAGAGCAGTCTGCTCCTTGTCATCTTAATGCATGTCCCCAATGAGGTCAGGGTACAAAGAATTGGTTCTCGAGCTTGTTTCTCTTGAGGACAAAACCTCTCGCACACCCAAACAAACTCCCATGAAAGGAGAAAATAAATATGATGGGACATGAGATCCTTTCAAAATTTTGCTTGAGGAAGCCCTTAGGCAACAAAGGAACGAGATGATGGATAGTTTCGAGCAAATCCTTTGGCGACTACTAACAGGAGACACATCTTCCTCAAGTGGAGGCATCACCCCTTCAAGGTACAAATCAACTTCGATATTCCTATATTTGAAGGTCAGGTAGACGCAGATTCTGCAGACAAGTCGTCGAATCTACTAGAAGGGTATTTTTCTATACATAACTTTTCAAATAAAGAAAAAATTACTTTTGTGCTCCTCAAAGTCATTCCCCATGTCAAATATTGGTGGGAAACTTTTTGTGAGTGAAAGAAAATAGAGGAACCCTCATTATTTAGAGTCATGGCCACCTAGGAATCCTTCATGGATCCTATTAAGGAACAATACTGCCCTATCAGAATTTATGATGACTTGTATACCAAATGGACCACACTGCAGCAAGAAAGAGACCAAGTAGTGACACATGTTGGTGACAGAAGTCACCCCTGGATTGCAGCAGGAGCAGAGCCTGACGCCCATCAGTTTATGTCATGATTTGTTTAATGGGGTGATCAAATGGATATTAACTCAAACGATGTGGTTCCAACTTTGAAACTAGGCCGAGCATGCATGGGTGAGTGAGGTCTTAGATAACTTTAGACAGTGAGTTGTAGTAAGGGTGAGTAGGGGGAAGACTTACATCAGAGAGGTGTGAAGGCCTGTTATAAACATCGGGTTCCTAACACACTATGGAAGAAGACATTTAAACACAAGATCTTCTTATGCTCAGACGCAGAAAACCAGAGAAAACAATAGTGCCACAATAAATCCTTTATCACAACATAATTGCCATAATTCGTGCGAATCAGTCGATCACAAACTCTCTTAGTATAAGATGAAAATTTAGACAGAAGAAGAAAGACTGTCTGAAATTAAACAAGAAATATTACATACAGATGCATACCCAGAACTAGGATATCTATTAAAACTTTACCATCGGGAGCTTCGCTCTACCATCGATACTTACAAAATACAAAGACTGAGTTTATATACTCAGGAAAATTCTCCCCACTGAGGCATGCCTTAGTCACCCAAAACTGGGTGTCCCTTCAATCAAACTCGTACTGATATCTTTCTTTAAATGCCACCTTAACTATGCATGGCTTCTGTAAGGAGGGTAGCTGAGCTAATAAGTGTTCAGATAGCATGTGTAGACTTCTCTGTCGAGTTGAAGACTTCACCATGGCTCCTTTGAGAAAATCGATACACAGGACTTCCTCGGGCAAATGGATTGCCAGACCCTCCATTTCCCTTACTTAATGACTAAAAGGAGGTTTCAACCACCCACTCTTGTCATCATTTACTCCAGGCGAGAAACAGTATGAAGATCATATCCGATGGCGCTTAGAGACCGTGATGATCCTCTCTGTAACTAAACTCAACGCTTCGGCTTTCTTTACGCATCTCCTCTCTTTTTCCAAGTGACCACGGACTGTGACCACGTCCTATTCTCATGGAACTTTTCGATGTTTGCGAATATGAAGGGGTTGATCCTTGCTGATCGAAATCGCGATGAGCGATATGACGAGATGGCTCAATCGGGTGCCATGCATCCCTCAAATCTGATGGTTCTAAACTCATCCGACGTTGCAGTGGGCTCCAGGTCTTGAATTCTCTCGCTACTTCACGTCTCGGGATATGATGGAGCTATTTTTTGCGCGTTGGAGTTGCGATGAGCGAGGTGCCGAGATGGCTCTACTTGCTGCCAGGTGTCCCCTCTGGACGGATGGCTGAAAAAAATTTGGCGATGCTGTGGGCCCGAGTCCTGAATGCTTTTGGTGCTTCACGTCTTGCGGCTGGGAGGAGGCTAGTCCTCGTTCTTCAAAGTTGCGAAGGGTGAGGAGGCGATGGAGCCAGATCGTGCGCCACGTACTTCTCCAGGATGGACGACTAAGATCTTTTTTGGTGATATATAAGCGCTATCCATCGTGCTAATCCTGGCGCAACTCTGCTAACTATGATTCCCCACCGATCATTGATCTTCTCTATACATGGATCCTGGCCGTTGACGACATAACTTCGCTCACTCACTTGATTGGAAGCCGTAAAATGAGATTTTTCCATGCTGCGCTCGGGTGCTTCTCGTGTAACGTGCAGACCCGAATGCTCTCGAGCCCGAGACAAGAATTATTGCTAACATTAGGCTCCATGGGGGATAGAGTCATCCCTGCAATGCTCTAAGAACTCCTTTCGCGACTTCAATGCCTTTTTATTGGGCTATGGAGTCACCTACTAAGCCGAAAACATGTAAAAAGAAAATACACAAAGGACTAAAAGACAATATTTACAAACAGAGGAGTCGTCTAAGGCTCAAATAAAACATTTTTTTAGAAAATGCTCATTCACTGGGCTGTTGAAAACCTCTTCACCCTTCAGATCCTGCAACCCATAGGTGTTGTTGGAGAAAATCTCAGAGATTTTAAAGGGGCCGATCCAGAGGGTGTCGAACTTGTTGTGCTTACCTTTATCATGTCTGGGTGCATCCCACTTAAATACCAAGTCCTCGATCTTGAACTCCTTTTTCCTGACCTTTTTGTCAAAAGCCTGTTTGATCTTTTGTTGATGACTGTAAGCTACGTCCCTCACTTGTTCTCTGACCTGCTGCGCTTCCACTATTTGATGAATTCTTCTGATGATATGATCTGGTTCTCCCTCGTAGTCTTGAAAGAACTTCACCACAGGTAAGGTGAGTTGAGTAGGGAAAATTTCCTCTGCTCCATAGACTAGTTGAAACGACGAAGTTCCTAGAGACTTCTTCATTGTGACATGATCGGTCCACAGAGAAAATTTCAACTTTGAATCCCAGGCTCTTTTGTTATCCTCTAATAATCTTTTGATGATATTTATCAAACTTTTGTTAGAAGATTCTGCTAAACCATTTCCCTGGGGATAGTAGGGGGTGGAGTGAATTAGAGAGATCTGGAACTGCTCACAGAACTTAATTAGAGGTTCAGATTTGAAAGAAGCAGCATTATCGGTGACGATCCTGTTGGGATAGCCAAATCAGGCTATGATATCCTCCAGGAAGCTGATAATTACTTTGTGTGATGCACTTCTGGTGGGGACAGCTTCTATCCACTTGGTGAAATAATCTGTTGCAGTCAAGATCCATCTGTGCTGACCACTTGAGGGAGGATGAATTTCTCCGATGAAGTCCAACCACCACTACTGAAAAGGTGTCAAAGCTACTATGGGTCTTAATGGCAGCGATTTGAGATATTGCTTTCCTAAGAACCTTTGGAATTTGATGCAAGATCTGATCTCCCTATAAACATCAGGGAATAAAGTGGGCCAGTAATACCCAGCTCGGAGTATCTTGTGAGCTGTGGTCTTCCAGAAATGATGACCTCTGCAAAGGCCGCTATGAAAATCAAACGTAACCTTCTGGGCCTCTTGTGGGTCCAGGCATCTCAGAAATACCCCTAGGGGGTATTTCCAGTATAATGTTTGATCAATGAGGAAATAACTGACCACCTTGAGCTTTAGAGCCCTTGCTTTGCTTTTTTCCATTCCATCGGGGGGCTTCAATTCTTGCATAAAGTACTAGATATCCTTGTACCGGGAGCATGTTGCTAGAGACAAGGCATCCTGAAAATTCTTGTTGGATGGCTCAGCTTGCTCATTGATGAAGCTAATCCCTAAGGCTTTGCAATTAGATTCAGCCAGCAACTTGGCCAAACCCTGCCCCTTCATCAACTTGGTGGGGTTAATCTCCAGATCAAATTCTAGGATCTTGGCAATCCACTTACCTCTTCTTCCGTCTATGTCAGGCTGTATAAGATTGTCTTTCATAGAGGCCGAAGGAACGTATGCAGTGATTTTCGAGTGCAAGACATAGACTCTGAAAGCTTTGAGAGCTTTCACCAATGCATAGGCATGTTTTTCCATGATCTCGTATCGGACTTCTGCATCTCTCAACGCCTTGCTGAAGAAGGCAATGTGATGCTCTCGTCCTTCCTCATTTCTCTGCAACAAGACCACTACTACTGTATCACATGAAGCAAAAGAAAAAATCAGGAAATCTTTGGAATAATCAAGACTGATCAGCACAGGCGCCTTAGTCAATGCCTTCTTTATTTGAATAAAATATTCCCTGGGTTCAGCAGTCCACTTCACTTCATTTCCCTTCCTGAGCATGGCTTTGATATGTTTCACCAATTTAGCAAAATTTGAGATGAATCTCCTCAGAAAATTTATCTTTCCCAAAAAGGCCTGAACTTCCTTCTTAGATCTGGGAAATGATAGGGTCTGAATTGCCTCTACCCTACTAGGATCAAATATCACCCCCCCTGCTGATACTATATGGCCTAACAACTTCCCCTCCTTCATAGAAAACAAAGATTTCTTGGGATTTAAGGATAAGCCATACCTCCGACACTTCATGAAAACCTTTCTCAAGTGGCAGTAGTGCTCCTTGTCTGACCTGGAGAAGACTGTGATGTCATCTAAATAGATCACTACAAACTGATCTTTCTCCCCAATGAAAGCTATATCATAGCTCACTGAAATGTTTCCCCTGCATTCATCAATCCAAAAGGCATTTTGGCATACATGAATGTGCCCCAAGGAGTGGTGAAATCTATTTTTTCTCTATCCTTAGGCATGACTGATATTTGATTGTAACCAGAGAAGCCATCAATCATGGATATTCTAGATGCACCAGTGACCTTCTGCAATATGTGTTCCATGTTGGGCAGTGGATAATTGTCTTTTCTTGAGCTTCTGTTCAAGTTCCTGAAATCAACACAGAGTCTGATTTCCCCACTTTTCTTTCTTACTGGAACCAAGTTGGCCACCCACTCAGAATACCTCAATGGGACAATGATTCAGGCATCTAACAACTTCTTCACTTCTTTCTCCATGACAGGTAGCAACATGGGATTTATCTGTCTCAGCTTCTGCCTGAATGGTTTATCTTCTTCTTTCAGATGGATTTTCTGCTCAATGACAAATGTGTCATAAGTTTTGAGGTCTTCATATGCCCATGCGAACACATTAGCGAGTTCCTTTAATAACCCATCATATTCCGCCCTCTGTTCATTGGTCAGGCTGCTTGATAATTTGACAAACTTAGGCTCATCTTGCATACCAATGTTACATTTGGCTATGTCAGCATCTTTACTCTAAACACCACCTTTTATTGCCACATCATTCTTGTAAAACAACCTTTCTAAAGGGACGAGTCCCCTCGGAATGTGATTGCTAGGTAGTGGGATAATCCGGTGACTAACAATTTTATTCAAGAATACCTTAGAGGGGGGGTCTCCCTCTAGATCAGGGTCCTGATCAATGTGCAATGCAGAAAACTCATCGATGGACTGAAGAATTTTTTTGATTTCGAGATCGTCCTCGAATACCTTCCAATGCTTTATGTTGTCCGGGATGGATGGCTTATATCTTACCTCAACTTCACCATTAATCTTTGGTGGCAAGGGGATCCTGAACAAACTGGTTGAGACTGCTAGGGAGTTGGCTGCGGTATTCTCTTCCCTTGGGATGAAAACAATGTTGAAAGCAGAGAAGAAATTATTGATCAAGTCCCATACCTCATTTCTGTAGATTCTAAGCCGAGGATGCTTGGCTTGATAAACATGTTTTACCTGTTGGATGATCAATTCTGCGTCTCCAAACACAGCCATCTCCTTTATTCCTATTTCTTTTGCATCCCTCATACCCAGAACAAGAGCTTCATATTCTGCCACATTGTTGGTGATTTCGAATTCCAGCTTATATGACAGAGATATGGTCTCTTGACAGGGTGATATGAAAACCACTCCGGCGCCTACACCTATACTGGAGGAAGCTCCATCAAAGAACATCTTCCAAACAAGGGTGGTTGGAGAAGGTATCTCTTGATCAAGGATGAGTTGTTTTTTGATCTGTAAAGGGGCCTCAAGAGTTTCAGTGACCTATAACAAACTAGACCCTATATCAGTGTCAAGTGCAAATATGGGGTGATTAGTGGAGTCTGCTTCATCACTGACAATGTAGGCAAGCTGGGCTTCTCTGTACAGCCTCCTGTGTTCCCCTCCAAAAACTAGAATAGTGGCATATATGAGATCCATCTGTAATGTTCCTCCAAGTCTCTTAATCCAAGACCTTGACAACAACATGCCAAAATTGGGAGGAACATCAGCTACCACAATGTCCATAACCACACTCTTCATGGGTAGCTGAAACAAAGAAACCACCATGTCCTTGATGACTCCCAGACATTGCACCCTCCTTGAATCAAAAGAGTACAATTCATGATATGCCTTGGTCACTTCTAGTCCCAGTTCTTCCATGACTATCTTGGGCATAAGGTTATGGGAAGCTCCTGAATCCATGAGGCAATTATGCAACACTTTGTCATGTATGTTCAGGGAAGTGTAGAAGGGAGGGGATGAATCATCTCTGTCTTCTACCATGGGACCTAGGATGATGACTGGTTTCTCATCTTGAAGGTTCACTAAGTCAGAGGGAGGCTGAGGGGACTCAGAGTGTAGCAGCTTAGAGAGGGACCTTTTAAAATCTTCATTTTTAATCAGCTCAGAGATGGGGACAGGAATCCTGATCTTTTGAATTTCATGCTCAAAATTAAAAGGGGAAATGGGCTTAGCAGCTTCTCTTACCTTAGTGGCAGGTTCTTTGGCTACTGGCAAAGCACTCTGAGTTCTCTTTTCTTTAGTTGTGGTTGCTACAACTTTAGTAGGCTTATCTGCTATGAGGGGCTAGTCTTGGCTATCAAAGTCTCCTTCTTTCTTCCTTGACCTGAGACTGTATCTGTTAGAGGTATGACCGGCCCTTTCTCCCTTTCCTAACTCATGGATCTGAATGTTCATCAGGGATTTTTCATATGCAGAATGAGTCAAATGGGGAAAAGGAGGAGCTTCCTAAACACAATGAATTTTAGGGCCGAATTCGTCTATCTCCTCTCCTTCCTCATGAGTAACCAAGTTATTTTGGAGAAGGGTTTGAATCCTTTGATCCTCTCTATCCTTTTCCATTTGTTCCCTTGGGAAGGCATGTGGTCCATTGTTATTACGTCTCTTGAAACCTCTATTATCAGTGTTCTGAGGATTTCTGTACATGGGCTTCCCTTCTAACTCCCACCTTTCCATCCTGGAATAAAGTGATTTTAGTACTCTGGTTGTCTCATCTGTCTAATGGGGCATGGGAGAGGGGCTATATGGGGAGGCTTCAGGCCTTTTCTTGGATATGTTTCTATCAGCAACATTCTTGAGTCATTCAACAGCCAATATTTTAGATTCTACTTCCATGGCTGGATCTTGCATGAGGGCTAGGGTAGTGTCTCTTCTCTCTCTCAGCAGTAGGCAGAAATCAGGATCAAAAGTGCTGGAGTAAGTGATCTTTGCAGAGGCTTCAGAGGGATTTATCTTAGCAGGGATTATGTTGTACATTTTATTAAATCTCTTGGAGAAGTCGGAGACAGACTCTCCTTCCTTTCTGTTCAACGACCCAAACTCTGTCATGTAATACATGAAATCATTTTTATCTCCCCATTGTCTCAAAAAGGCATTGTCTAGTGCTTCGATCCCATTAATAGATCCAGGAGGCAGGGACTTGAACCATTTTCTAGCCTCTCCTTGGAGACTGTGGAAAAAAATTCTCATCCATACGTCTGCATGCATGACGACATTGTCATCTGTGAAACTGTAAAAGGCCTTTAGGTGCTCATCTGCAGTTACGTCCCCCTCACCCGTGAATTTGGGTAGTTTCTTGAGGTAACCATCTGTCGGGAGGGCATTGAGGGGCTGAGGTAACACAAGGGGAGCATACTTAGCGGATATAATAGCTTCCATTCTGGTCATAGGGGGGTTAGCACCAGCCATAGGAATATTAGGTGGCAGAGAACTTGGAGGAGAAGGAGTTCGTGAAGGGGCTGCATGAAATGAGTCTCGAAGTGGAGTGGGAAACAAGAGTGGTTTTAAGGAGAAAGCTAATGAGATCAAGTCAGCATGTGCTCCTCCTTGTGCAGGAGTGGGGAAATCTTCTGTGGTCGTGGGTCTATGCCAAGGTACAGCTTCAGAGGAGAGGGGAGTAACAAGGATTTCTCCCTCCAATCCCAGACTGGGAGGGGAAAACTCAGTAGGAACACTCCCAAAATTCAGTAAACGGGAAACTTGTGAAGGATGTCTACTAAGAAACCGAGGAGGAGAAAATGGGGTTCTTATAGAAGGAGATGGCAAATTACCTGTTTCTATGGTGGAAGCTTCTTCTTTAGGGGCCTTCTCTTTTCTGAGAACCACCTCTGGATCAGTTTCAGGTGTAGCTAGGGGAAGCTGTGGATGAGACCACATGTGTATACCTCTGAAAGCCACAATTAATAGAACAGGTTCTCCCCAGCAGAGTCGTCACAATGGAGTCGCCAGGTGCGCAGTAGCAATCTTGATAATTCTGATATTTGATGCACCTTCAGAATCAGTTAATCGTTATCGTTCAATCCCGGGGAAAATATTCAACTTCGTACCAGGCAACGGCGCCAGAAATGTTGGCGACGAAAGTCGCCCCTGGATTGCAGCAGGAGAAGATCCCAACGCCCATCAGTTTATGTCACGATTTTTTTAATGGGGTGATCAAATGGAGATTAACTCAAATGATGTGGTTCCAACTTTGAAACTAGGCTGAGCATGCATGGGTGAGTGAGGTCTTAGATAACTTCAGACAGTGAGTTGCAGTAAGGGTGAGTAGGGGGAAGACTTATATTAGAGAGGTGTGAAGGTCTGTTATAAACATTGGGTTCCTAACAGACTGTGGAAGAAGACATCTAAACGCAAGATCTTCTTATGCTCAGACGCAGAAAACCAGAGAAAACAATAGTGCCACAATAAATCCTTTATCACAAAATAATTTCCATAATTCGTACGAATCATTCGATCATGAACTCTCTTAGTATAAGATGAAAAATTAGACGGAAGAAGAAAGAATGTTTGAAATTAAACAAGAAATCTTACATACAGATGCATACCCAGAGCTAGGTTATCTGTTAAAACTTTACCATCGGGAGCTTCTCTCTACCATCAATACTTACAAAATACAAAGACTGAGTTTATATACTCAGGAAAATTCTCCCCACTGAGGCGTGCCTTAGTCACCCAAAATTGGGTGTCCCTTCAATCAAACTCGTACTGATATCTTTCTTTAAATGCCACCTTAACTATGCATGGCTCCTGTAAGGAGGGTAGCTGAGCTAAAAAGTGTTCAGATAGCATGTGTAGACTTCTCTGTCGAGTTGAAGACTTCGGCATGGCTCCTTTGAGAAAATCGATACACAAGACTTCCTCGGGCAGACAAATTGCCAGACCCTCCATTCCGCTTACTTAATGACTGAAAGGAGGTTTCAACCACCTGCTCTTGTCGTCATTTACTCCAGGTGAGAAACAGTATGAAGATCAGATCCGATGGTGCTTGGAGACTGCGACAATCCTCTCTGTAACTGAACTCGGTGCTTTGGCCTTCTTTACGCAGCTCCTCTCTTTTTCCAAGTGACCACGGACTATGACCATGTGCCTATTCTCATGGCGCTTTTCGCTGTTTGCAAAAATGAAGGGGCTGATCCTTGCTGATCGAAATCATGATGAGTGATATGCTGAGATGGCTCAATCTGGTGCCATGCATCCCTCAAATCTGATGGTTCTAAACTCATCCGACATTGCAGTGGGCTCCAAGTCCTAAATGCTCTCGCTACTTCACATCTTGGGATATGATGGAGCTATTTTTTGCACGTTGGAGTTGCGATGAGCGAGGTGCCGAGATGGCTCTACTTGCTGCAAGGTGTCCCCTCTGGACGGACGGCTGAAAACACTTTGGTGATGCTGTGGGCCCGAGTCCTAAATGCTTTCAGCGCTTCACGTCTTGCGGTTGGGAGGAGGCTGGTCCTCGTTCTTCAAAGTTGTGAAGGGAAAGGAGGCGATGGAGCCCAATCGTGTGCCACGTACTTCTCTGGGATGGACAACTAAGATATTTTTTGTTGATATATAAGTGTTATCCATTGCACTAATCCTGGCGCAACTATGCTAACCACGATTCCTTGCCGATTGTTGATCTTCTCTATACATGGATCCTGGCCGTTGAGGACATAACTTCGCCCGCTCACTTGATTGGAAGCTGTAAAACGAGATTTTTCCATGCTGCACTTGGGCACTTCTTGTGTAACTTGCAGACCCGAATGCTCTCGATCCCGAGACAAGAATTATCGCTAACACCACATTTCACAAATTTCTTCCATACCCTGCGCACGAAGTTGGGTATCAAAGATTTAGAGCGACATCTGGTGCTCAAGTATCATGTTTCTCTGCATAGATACATCCAAAACAAAATGGAATTTCTAGACATATCATCTTTGGGTGTGGCCTATTGATATGCCATCAAAATCGAGCAGAAGATCAAACAGAAGACATGACAATTTGGGCCTGGGAACCCCTCATAGCAAAAACTAGGAAAGGGAAGCCCCAACCTACAAAACAAAGGACAAAGAAAATATAGGCAGTATCAGGACAACTAGTCCAAGGCACAAGCAAAGAAGGACATCGAAAATACAAAGAAGGATACCGAAAAGTGGCGCGACTTCCATAAGAGCCCTTGGAATAACACTGTTGATTGTTGATTAAAGCAATCATTGGTGGTCGAAGTGAAAGCCTCTGAATTAGATGTGGGTTTTGACTCTGAGTCAGAACCATAAAGGGGAAGAAAAATCATTGACACAGAACCCAATGCCACCATTACTACCACCAATATCTATCTTAGTGAACAAGATGAGCCATAAGAAGGTGAGCACCATTTCCATTCACGAATGTGGGTAAAAGACACCCCGTTGCACTTCATTGTTGATAGTGGTATCCATAAGAATCTCATCTTAGCAGAGGTCATCAAGAGGCTGGCTCTGCTGACAATGCCGCACCCATAGTCCTACACCATTGGATGGCTCCTCCAAGGAAGCAATATCCACATCAGCCAACAGTGTTGACTATCGTAAGACATCAAGCCCTTCAAAGACGAGGTATTGTGCGATGTTTCTCCTATAAAATTTTGTAATGTTCTTTTGGTACAACCTTATTTATGGAAATGTCATGATGTATATGAGTCCAGGCCTCATAGTGTTATTATTACTTTGAACAAGACATTGTACAGGATACCCAAGGTAGTCCATCCTAGTGTTATTTTCGTGATCTCTACCAAGCAATGCAGGAAGGTCATCTCTTAGACTGGTAAAATTGTCTTCTTCATGATTCTCTCTCAGAGTAAGCTAAAGATCGCAGCCACATCCAAGGCCTCCACGATCGATGTCTCCAAAAAATAGAAGCAAGCGGATAAGGTCATGGAATAATACTTAGATATATTCTCCTCTCCTACCAGGGTACCTCTGCATTTCTAGGTCAAGCATCCCATCGATATGACCCCAGGCGCATCACTACCCAATGGGTTGGTCTATCGCCTCTCTCTATTATAAAACAAGGAGATGAAGAGGCATATCCAAGAACTTATCAACAAGGGGCACATCATTCCCAGCTCATTGCCTTGTGGTATCCCAATTGTACTGGTGTAGAAGAAAGACAGGACTTGGCAACTCTGCATTGATTACCAGGCCCTAGATAAAATCACAGTCTGGAACCGGTACTCGATTCCACAAATCAACGAACTCCTTGATCATTTCATGGGGGCCAAATACTTCTGTACAATTGATCTAAATTATGGCTACCACCAGGTCCCAATAGAACAAACATATGTATGGAAGACCACCTTCAAGTCAAAATAGGTATTTTCTAATGGTTGGTCATGTCCTTTGGTTTAAAAAATGCTCTAGCAAATTTTATGAGGATGATGGATGATATCCTATGGCCTTTCACCAATACTATTCTAGTGGTGTATCTAGATGACATACTCATCTACAACAAGACTTGGGTAGAACACTTGCAATATATTCAGTAGTTTCTACACACCCTGCAACAACACAAACTATATGCAAACTTGGAAAAATGATCCTTAGGCATGGACATAGGCTACATCATTGATCAGCATGGTGTGCATATTGATCCAACCAAGATCTATCTCATCCATTATTAGCTAGCCCCAACCACACTCACTGAGCTTCAAAGCTTATTGGTCCTCGCCAATTTCTATCGCAGGTTCATGTTGTGATTCTCTCATATCGCATGGGCCCTCAACCAAGTAACCAGGGGTGGCGGTAAGGAAAAATTTTTGCGGGGCCTATCTTAACAACAAGTCGTTGATGAATTGAAGTAACATTTGTGCTCATCCACAATAATTTCATTACCAGACCTGCAACATCCCTTTGAGATCGAGACATATGCTTCAGACTCTATTGTGGGCATCGTTCTCACTCAACACGGCCACCTCATGGAGTATCATAGTGATAAACTATCATATGATGTATGTAACTACCCTACTTATGAAAACAAAATGTACTCCATTGTGAAATCCTACCTCCAATGGAGACATTACATTCTAGGGAATGAGACAATCATCCAAACTGATCAAAAGACACTATAGTTCATGCAGACCCAAGGAAAATTGTCGAATGATTGCCATCAAAAGTGGTCCACATAATTACAATAGTTCCACCTCAACATCAAGTATAAAATAGGAAGTACCAACCAAGTTGTTGATTTCCTCAGTCGACCTCCAGTCACGGCACTCACCATGGTGCTAGACTCTTACGACCATGAGACCTCTGGATGGCCCCACCGCTATGAGACAACCCATACTTCTCCACCACCTACCAAATGTTGGGATCAAACTTAGTGGTTGCTAATTTCCATCTTCAAGACTAGATTTTTGTGTCGTTTGGGCCATCTATTCATTCCATCAAGCAAGCACACGAAGCTAATTTGGGAAGCTCACTACAGTTGGGTGGCATAACACTTCAATTTTGAAAAGATAGTGGCAGTGCTGCGGTAACATTTCTAATGGTCAAAACTTAGACAAGATGTCGACAAGTATATCAGATCATGTACCACCTGCACTATTTCCAAACCGATCACTAAGAAACAAGGCATGTACACTCCTCTACATACTCCTGACAAGCTGTGGGGATCCATCTCAATGGAATACATGTCAAGCTTTCTGTCCACCAAGAGGGGCAATGACTGTGCTTTTGTGGTTGTTGATCGCTAAATTCCAAGATGGCGATTATGGTTGCCTGCAAGAAGAAAATCAATACAGAGGCCACTACCAATATCTTCTTTGAACACATCTAGGTACACTTTGGGATCCCACAAACCATTGTCTCATATCGGGACAGTCGGTTCCTCAACACATTCTAGTCAATATTTTGGTCATTGTTGGATACCAAGCTCACAAAATCCACTGCCTTCCACCCCCAAACAGATGGCCAAACTGAGGTTGTCGATCGGATGATCGTACATATCCTATGTATGTACAATTCCAAGCACTCCCCCACATCGGATGAGAGTCTTCTCTATGTCCAACATAGCTACAATTGATCCCTGCATAGATGAACTGGCCACAACCCCTTTCAGGTGGGGTTGGGATTCCAACCATTGGGCCCCATGGATGTTGCACTACCCCTAGCAACCACCTCGACTGACTCATCCCCTGCTCCACCAGAAGATGAAAAAGCCACTTGGTTCATTGAGCTAATCTAGTACATACACCAAGAGGTTCAAGATATTTTACAGAAGTCCAATGCCAAGTACAAGAAACGCCATGATTAACACCAGGTGCCACATAAGTTTTAGGTGGGCGAAAAATTTTTTTTGCACTTGCATAAATAAATCCTTACAGGGCCCCATCGTAAGCTTAACCCACTACGGTATGGGCCATACACCATCACCAAGGATATCGGTGACAATGCTTTTGCACTCAACATTCCCGCTTTCCTTGTCCCACACCCAATATTCAACGTGGCTCTACTTTGACCATATTTCCCACCATTAATGGACACCTCAAAGATAGTAGAGAAGTTGACACCAATAGAGCCCAACCCTGAATGCATGCAACAGGAATCCAATGATCATATTGTGGACACATAGATCTGTTGAATAGGATAAGTCAACTGAGAGGGGGGGGTGAATCAATTGTATAAAATTTCTTTCATTTTATAAGCAGATTACTTATTAATCAATAAATCATGCCTTTAACATTTAACTTGCAGTAATACATTTAACCAATAAATATACAATCACACAAATGAGACAGTGACACAGTGATTTTTCATGAGGAAACCCAAATGGGAAAAACCTCTTCTTCTTATGAATGAAAGGCAAGCTCCAACTTCTCTTTACATTCTTATTTTATCTGAGCTACAACCCAAATGAGGTTGCTACCTCTCTTTCTTCAGTACCTACTGAATGGAAGCTACATCTCCCAGATGTACAAGCACCAACTTGTACAAGAGACTTTTACAGTCTCCCCTTGCTCTTCCCTACCTCCCTGTAATCCTCCTCTATCACTACGAACCTTTCTATTCAAGAGAAACAACGACACTGAACAATTTCACTCCATATTTTTTTTACAATTGCATTTCTATCCATTCAAATCATACACCATAACCCTCAAGCATCGAAGATTCATTTATAATAAATGAACCACTACCTTACAAAAATTATTATTGGCTAAGGAATCAAGAAGAACAACAACTGTTCAATCTTTTTCATCATTTAATCAGCGTCGTTCGATGAGCATACGTTGAGTTTTGACTTTTCAACAGAAACAAGCCTCGAGCGCTTCGGCAAGACACTTGTACTAAACCATATGCCCATTGGATGTGACCATGGGCTTAATCAAAATGCATTTCTCATTTCTCATTTCAACAATCTTGTGATGAGGCTTCTCGACGCTTTTAAGTCATGATTTTTGAAACCCCAAAAAATGAGCTTAGCTGGACTGGCTCCTTCCCTTCTCATGACCACCAGCTGTGACCAAGTGCTTATCCATAAAGTTCTTTTGCAACTCACGATTTTGGGTTTTTCTATTTGGAAGGTTAGTGCACCTCCTTCCTTTGACCTCTAATTTCCTGATATCCTCTTTTCTCTGATCGATGGCCCATGACCTTTCATGATCAGACGATCCTGATCTCATCAGGACTTTGCATTTCATGATTTCGTGTATCGTGATATCAGAGGTTGGAGCACCTCATTTCTTTGATTCTCGATTTCCCAATATCTGATTTTCACTTACATTGGATTGACGGTCCTCAACCCTCCATGATCCAATGGTATGGATTGGATCGTGAATTCTGAGTTTATTTACTTAAGTTTTTGTTTGATTAATTCATAAAACTGAAAACTATGCCAATGGAATGCCATTCTGAATATTCAACACATGTATGCACCATTTTTGGTAAGACTATTTAGTTATAGTTTGTCTCTTCATACCTATGAATGAAAAATATGCCATTCTCTCTCAGCAATGGAATGTTATTCCAAAAACTGTTCCATTCCAAATATTCCATAAACAACAATGTCGATAAACTCTACAATGCTAACAAATGCTCTGTTCAAAATACTCTATTTATAATAATGTTTTCCAAATGACAAATGCACCTATAACAACAATGACAACAAGGCCATTTAACTAATATGCCAATCTTGGAGAATATCTAACCCATGTAAACCTCGGCCATATCCATTGCTAACATTTTATGTCATATTAAACTTTGATATTGCATATTTAAAGTTAACATCAATGACAAATAAAGTTAACATCAAATGACAACATGTTGAATGTAATTCCATCACTGTTCATTCAACAACCTGGCCAACAAACTCCCCCTTTGGCATTGATGGAAAAATTTAAATCCTTTCAATCCTTTGTCCCCCTTTGGCATTGATGGAAAAATTTAAATCCTTTCAATCCTTTGTCCCCCTTTTGACATCTATTGCAAAGGAGAAACCATACTCCCCCTGACAAAGAAAACCACCTGTAAAGAGGTATCATAACAACAACTCCCCCTATCAAAATAATCAATAAACATGTTCAATCTGATAACCAAACTGAAAAATATAACATGAAATCCTATATTTCTGAGTATAAAAAAATATTACAGAGGTAATACCCGCAACTAATCCCTGATACTTTCAAATTTCATCTTGGGTAATGGTTTAGTAAATATATCTACAAGTTGGTCCTTCATGCCAACATATTCTAGTTTTTTAACATTAGACATAACCTTCTCTCTTAGAAAATAAAATTTGATGGGAATTGTTGGAAGATTGGTTGTTTTCATTGATGTCAACCCTAGTCATGGGTTTTGGATCACAAGATTGCTGAAGGTATTTGGACATGAAGGAAAATTCACATGTAGATACAACACCCATGGATGGATAGTATACATCATGTAGTTTCTGGTGGTATGTGGCACGTCAAATGGATCCTCATGGTTGAGGAGAAATGAATTTTTGAAGATGACAAAGTGAATTGAAGAAGGAAGTACATGTAGGCCCTGAAGATAATTAAAGAAAAGAATTACAAAATAAGAAAGTGTCAGGTCGGTCCTAATGTTAAAATGAAGTGAAATAAATGGTATAAATAAACATTATTATACATTCATTTGATACAAGTCGAATTTCAGAGGAAATAAGAAGTAAAATAAGGCCAGATTTCAAGGGAGGATGAAGTCTTTTGGTGAGGTGTTCTAAGGGGTATGTTATTTTCAGGTCATCTTACCATTTTTACTATAACTTTTTTTCTAGAATGATTCATATGGTTAAATACATATGGTCTTGAGAAGACATATCAAGGTACCTCTGGTAAAAATTGAAGCTCTTTATTCACTATAATTATGGAGATACACTCTGTGGAAGATAGGGTTTGTGACCAGTCCTAAAGCTAGTCAATAAATAGGTGTTCTGAGTAAAATAGTCATAACTTCTTCATATATAATCCAAATGAAGTGGGACCACTTCCATTGGAAATCTTAAAGACTTTAGTTTTTTTTGTGTGCGTTTCAGAATTGGATGTTAAATATTGAGCGTGGGGCATGCTRTACAAGTTGGGTCTTCTGAATAGACCAGAATTAAATAAAGTCAACCATTCTTTCTATAACCTCTTTTTGGGGAGGATTCAAGGAGTGAAAATTGGAGGCATTTCAGAGAATACATTGAGTAATATTATCTACAGGATTAGAGTACTCCAAGAATTGAAGAATTGCAGAAATTGAAGAAGTCTCAGGAAGCATTATCAGGTTCTATGTGATGATTGGTTAATGGTGATGATTTAATGTAAAGTTTTATTATCTCTCATGTATTCTTGGGTGGAAGGAAGGGGAACAGATGGAGAGTTAAAATCTCTCTTGATATTGGAGGAATGTATCTTCCTCTTGGAGGTTTATCCCTCCCTCTACATTTGGAAGCTATAGCTACCTTTGGAAGTCATTACTTCCCTTGAAAGAAAACTATTGATTATTTCTCATATATTGTGCATGGTGTATTGTGGTGTATTGGTGTAACTCTTATACTATTGTTCATTGCTCATTGGATATAATTGAATGGTTTAAGTATAAGTTTAAAAAGGTTTTTAAATTGTACTTGATACTGATTCACCCCCCTCTCAGTATCAACAATTGGTATCAGAGCGGGTTACCTTCAGTACATTTTAACCATTGGAAGGAAGATCCTATGCAGAAATGGAAGACAACATTCCAAATGGGATTCCACCATTTGATGGAAGGAATTTTAAATACTAGAAAAATAGAATGGAAACTTACTTGAAATCTCTTGGGGTAGATGTTTGGTTCTTAGTTGCTTCAGGATACAATGCTTTGAAGAAATGAAAGACTGTAGCTCAGAAGGAAGAAAAAAGGAACAAGAAACTGGCAATAGATACCATTCTGGATGGATTGACAGATTAGTGAAATCCAAGGTGGGATCATGTGCATCAACAAAATAGCTTTGGGACAAGCTATAAGACCTTTATGCAAGGGAAGCAGAAGAAGAAGAAGAAGTTGAAGAAGATTACAACATCTCATATTTCAAAGAAGAAAATAGAGGTCAGTTCTTTTGCTTTGATTGTGAAGGAGTAGGACATGTTGAATTTGAATGTTCTCATCCAAGGATTGAAAGAGATGACAATGAAGAAGAGGAAAATCATGAAGTAGAAATGATTCAACAATAAGATGAGAATCTTAAAAAATTGAAGCATGTTGAGATTGAAAATAGCAAGCTCAAAGACACGCGTAGAAATCTAAGAAGTGAATTGGGTAGTTATGAAAAGACAGTTGTAAGCTTAAAGAAACAATTAGAATACTTTCAAAAACTAAGAGAAGAAAATATTTCCTTGAAAAATATACTCGAAGAAGCAATAAGAATAGTAGAAGTAAAGAAGGTCCAAATGATAAAGAAAGAAGAAGATTGTGAGAAACTTGAACAAGAATTTGTCTCATTGAGGAAGAGATTAAGAAACTCTGAAGTGCCAAAAGAATTAACACATCTTGGATGCATGGGTGAAACTTCATACAAAGAATATGCAAATACCAACAAGAAGGTTGAAGAAAGAGCTACATAGACAGTTGATGAGAAGTGGACCAGGATACCAGAAAGAATGAATGATTACAAAACAGATGAATATCCAAGAAGACCTCCTACCTTCAGGAATCAAAGAAGCTTCAATCAGTATGAAGGAAACTACATAAGAGTATATTATGAACCCAGATGGAATATATCACAAAGAAGGTCACTTACTCCTAGGTATCAAAATTTCTTTCTTGGTCATTGTTATACTTGCAAAAATTTTGGACATAAGGCAATTAATTGCAGAATCAATGAAAGGAAAAAATACGCAAGAAACATGAATGGTGTAAAAAGAAGATATGGAAATAATCATGGATTTGTCAACAAAAATTATAATTCATTTTACCTGTTGATGGACAAAAGTATTGTATGCTACAAATGCAATTATCTTGGTCACAAAGCACGAGATTGCAGATATATGAATGAAGATGTCCCTATGCCAACCAAAGTATGGAGAATGAAAGAGATTCCAAACAATGAAGATTGTCGAATAGCATTGACCACTGAAGAATGTAAAGAAGAATATGAATGGTACATATACAGTGGATGTTCTTCACACATGAGCAGGGATCAAGACAAATTCATCAGCTTGAAGAGAAAGGGTGGCAATGTTGCATTTGGAGATGACTCATCTACCAAAATACCTGGAGAAGGTGTAGTAGAGCTTGGAAGAAAAAATGTAAAAGCAAAGAATGTTCTATTGGTTGAAGACTTGAATCATAATCTACTCAGTGTTAGTAAAATGTGTGATCAAGGATACACTCTTACATTTGATTCTTGAAAATGTAAAATCAAAGAAAATAACTTAGGAAGATTGGTTGCAACTACAACAAGAAGACCAAACAACATATACATTCTAGACATGAAGAAGAGACAAAAGATAGAAGCCACACAAAAGGATTCTAAGGAAGAAAATGTCCCAAAGACCAAAAATAATGATGAAGTATTATTGAGTGCCACATGTTCAGGGAGAGCAGCCCCAAAGAAGAGAGTTATATTTTCCCATTAAACTCAGGGGGATCATCCCTAACCTCTGTCATTGATGTCAAAGGGGGAGATAAATTGGGATCATTATGATAGGGGGAGCATGAGTGTTTCCATCAATGACAAAGGGGCATATTGTTGGAAGATTGGTTGTTGTCATTGATGTCAACCCTAGTCATGGGTTTTGGACCGCAAGATTGATGAAGGTATCTGGACATGAAGGAAAATGCACATGCAGATACAACACCCATGGATGGATAGTATACATCATGTTGTTTCTGGTGGTATGTGGCACATCACATGGATCCTCATGGTTGAGGAGAAATGAATTTTTGAAGATGACAAAGTGAATTGAAGAAGGAAGTACATGTAGGCCCTGAAGATAATTAAATAAAAGAATTACAAAATAAGAAAGTGTCAGGTCAGCTCTAATGTTAAAAGGAATTGACATAAATGGTATAAATAAACATCATTATACATTCATTTGATACAAGTTGAATTTTAGAGGAAATAAGAGGTAAAAGAAGGCCGAATTTCAAGGGAGGATGAAGTCTTTTGGTGATGTGTTCTAAGGTATGTTATTTTTAGGTCATCTTACCATTTTTTCTATAACGTTTTTTCTAGAACGCTTCAGATGGTGAAATAGCTATGGTATTGAAAATACATATCAAGGTACCTCTGGTAAAATGTTCAACTCTTGATTCACTATAATTATGGAGATACACTCTGTGAAAGATAGGGTTTGTGACCAGTCCTGAAGCTAGTCAATAAACATGTGTTCTAGGTAAAACAGTCATATATTCTTCATACAAAATCCCAATGAAATGGAACCACTTCCATTGGAAAGAGTACAGACTGTAGTTTCTTGTATGTGATTTTTAGAATCAGATGTTAAATATTGAGTGCGGAGCATGCTGTACAAGTTGGGTCTTTTGAATAGACCAGAATTGAATAAAGTCTATCATTCTTTCTATAACCTCTTTTTGGGGAGGATTCAAGGAGTGAAAATTGGAGGAGTTTTAGATAATACATTGAGTAGTATTATCTACAGGATTAGATTACTCCAAGAATTGAAGAATTGTAGAAATTAAAGAAGTCTTAGGAAGCATTATCAGGTTCTATGTGATGATTGGTTGATGGTGATGATTTAATGTAAAGCTTTATTATCTCTCATATATTCTTGGGTGGAAGGAAGGGGCAAGTATGGAGAGTTAAAATCTCTCTTGATATTGGAGGATTCTATCTTCCTCTTGAAGGTTTATCCCTCCCTCTACATTTGGAAGCTGTAGCTACCTTTGGAAGTCATTACTTCCCTTGAACAAAAACTATTGATTATTTCTCATATATTGTGGGTGGTGTATTGTGGTGAATTGGTGTAACTCTTATACTATTTTTCATTTCTCATTGGATATAATTGAATGGTTTAAGTATAATTTTAAAAAGGTTTTTAAATTGTACTTGATACTAATTCACCCCCCTCTCAGTATCAACAGGAATATGCTTTTTTTTTAATGCATAACAAGATTTTTAGAAATACTAATTGCACTGGTATTATCACAAAATATAGATATAGGTTCATCATAATGAATGTGTATATATTCCATCATCTGTTTCATCCATAGAACCTAGATGCAACAATTTGCAGCTGTAATGTATTCTTCTTCAGCATTAGACAAAGACACTGTTGATTGCTTCTTACTTGAGCAACTTACAAGACATCCTCCAAGAAAAAAATCTCCTCCACTAGTACTCTTCCTGTCCCAATCAACGTTAGTGAAAGAATAAATATCAAGATGATTACCTGTAGGATACCACAAACCATACTCTGGTGTTTCCTTAAGATATCTGAAAATTCTTTTGACTGCAAGTAGATGAGAAGTTTTTGGTGAAGCCTGAAACCTGCCAACTTGACAAACTGCATGCATAATATTAGGTCTTGTAGCTGTAGCATAAACAAGACTACCAATCATAGATATGTACATTGTCTGATCAACATCTTTAGTATCATCAAACTTACTTAATTTACAACCAGTAACCATGGGAGTGCCAGCTGGTTTAGAATATTCCATCTAAAATTTCTTAAACATTTCATTGATATACTTGGTTTGAGAAATGGAAATACCTTTATTAGATTGAGTAATTTGCAAGCCTAAGAAAAACTTAATTTCTCCTAGCATGGACATCTCAAACTCTTTTTGCATACTTTCAACAAACTGTTTACTAAGCCTATCATCATCACTACCAAAAATGATATCATATACATAGATCTCAATAATAATAAAGTTATCATTTTCTTCTTTCATGTAAAGATTACTATCAGTGTTACCTTTCCTAAATCCTTGCTGCCTTAAGTAATTGTCAAGTATGGAATACCAAGCCCTTCATGCTTGCTTCAGCCCATACAATGCCTTTTTCAACCTGTAAACATATTGTTTTTCTTCTTGTATCTGAAAACCATCTAGTTTTTCCATGTATATTTCTTCTTCTAAATCAACATTCAAAAATGCAGACTTTATATCCATTTAATAAACTTTAATGTGCTTAGAACCAACATAAGTTAAAATCAGCTTAATGGCTTCCATTCTTGCAACATTAGCAAAAGTTTCACCATAATCTATTCCTTCTACCTGTGCATACCCTTTACAATATAATCTAGCCTTATTTCTGGTGACTTTTCCTGCTTCATCCATCTTATTTCTGAAAACCCATTTAGCCCCTATGACATTTTTATTCAAAGGTCTAGGAACCAATTCCCATGTCTTATTCTTTTCTATTTGACTAAGCTCTTCATTCATTGCTTTCATCCAAAATTCATCTTTAATTGCTTCTTCAACATTTTTGGGTTCAATTAGAGAAAGTAAAGATACTTGTTCATGAGTTGAGGTGGATTCTTGCCTTTTGCTTCTTGTTCCAACACCTGCATTTATGTCACCAATTATCTATTCTTCAGGATGATTTTTCTGTATTCTTTTGCTTGGAGTCTTAGATGGGGTTATTCTTTTGAATGGAGTTGTGCCCTGTATTGATGTAGGAATTAACTTTTCATTATCATCAGTCTTATTTTCTTCTGTTTCACTTACATATTTATCCATTTTATGTTTGTCATATATTTCATGTATTTTTTGATCCTTTTGTTTAGATTTGGACTTCATAAATGAGGACTCATCAAACTTTACATCTATAGATTCAACATTTTTTCTTAATCTGAAATTATAGAATTTATAAGCCTTTATTGAACATGAATATCCAACCAGTATGCCTTCATCAGTTCTAGAGTCTAATTTTCCCAGTTTTTTATCAATTCTTTTAATGTAACACTTACTCCCAAAAATTCTAAAATGTTTCATGTTTGTTGGTCTTCCTTTACATAATTGATAGGGTGTCTTATCAATATTATTTCTTAGAAAACTTCTATTCAAGATGTGTACAATGGTGTGAAGAGCTTGAGGCCAAAACATGTCATTCAATCTGGATTCATTTAACATTGTTCTTGACATTTCCATAACAATTCTGTTTTTTCTTTCAACAACACCATTTTGTTGAGGTGTTTCTATAACAGAGAAATGTCTTTTAATTCCATTTTCATCACAGTAAGTGTTAAATTCATTTGACACAAACTCTCCTCCATTGTCTGACCTTAAGCACTTAATATTCATATCAATTTCATTTTCAGTCAGTTTTTTGAAAACTTGAAAGCAACTAAATGTTTCAGACTTCTTTTTCAACAAAAACAACCAAGTCATTCAAGTAAAATCATCCACAAATAACAGATAGTATCTTTCACCATTTAGACCTGTTTTCCTCATAGGTCCACATACATCAGCATCTATTATTTCCAAAGGTTTTATTGTAGAATATTCCTTTGTTTTAAACTTGACTCTAGTTTGTTTACCATGTTGACATTGTTTACAAATAGAGTTGGAAAGATTCTTTATCACAGGTAAGTTCCTTATTGCCTCCTTTTTATTTAACTGAATCAGATTGTCAAAGTCAATATGTCCAAGTCTTTTATGCCATAACCAACTTTTATCTTCATGTTCAAGATAGCAATTTTCATCATTTTCATCTAAAATGTATATATTATTTGATGTCCTTGTAGTTGTTCCAACTAACTGATTTGTTTTAACATCCCTGATTTGACATTGTTTAGAATCAAATATCATAAGATGCCCTTTATAACATGTTTGACTTACACTAAACAAGTTGTGTTCCATATTTTCAACCAGTAAAACATTTTCAGCCATTATGCCTTTGTTCAAACAAAAAGTGCCTCTTCCAACTATTCGAGCTGATTGATCATTACCAAATGTGACTGAACCTTATTTTCTTTCATCTAAGGAATCAAAGATTTGTTTTCTGCCTGTCATATGTTTTGAGCATCCACTGTCCACACACCACTTAACTTTATGATCAGCTTGTAAAGCAATTTTGCACTCTTCAATTTCTAAATGATCATTCTTCTTTTTCCAATAACTAGTTTTTTATTTGTGTATTGGTTTATAACAGATTTTTGAAAATTCACTGGACAGTTTCTTGAAATATGTCCAAAGTTATTTCACCTATAGCATTCAACTTAAAATTTCAAAGCATCAAATCTGTTATGTGATTTGTTCACATTGTTTTGAATAGATTTATCATGTCTTGTTTCATATTCAAATCTAGATATGCCATGACGGTTATGTGCACTTATAATTCTTGAAAAAACATTACAGAAAGATGCTTTGTGTCCATACTTATAAAAAATTAAATAGTAACATTCAAACCTATTTTGATGTCCGCCATAACTTTTTCTATACACTGTTGAAGTCTGATTATCTTCTTACTTTTCTGATCCCTTCTGCTTGTAGGTGTTTTTCTCATTTGTATTCTTTGTACCTGTTTTTTCAAAACTCGAACTAGAGCTTGTATTAGTATCTTCATAATTATACCCAATTCTAGTCTTATCATAAGTTGATATTTGACTATAGATAATTTGATCCAATACTTGAGAACTATGATTCATGTTATTTTCTTCTACTTTCTTTCTTAATAAAACTACTTCAAGTTTAAACCTTCATTTTCCTTATCCTTCTCTGCATGTACACTATTTAGAGCTTCTTCAGTCACTCTAGCTTCGTATATTTTGAGTTTTGAGTCAACTAACACGATCTCAGTGATTTCAATTAAATTGTTTGACTTCTGTAATTCTTGATCTAAACCCTCAATCTCTTTTTTAAATTGTGTGCATTCTCTTCTTACTTTCTTTAATTCAGACAAATCACTTACAATTTTAGCTTCCACGTTAACTTCACCTTCTTCTTCTTCAATAAGTTCATCATTCTTATTTTCCATAGCCATAAAAAGTCTTATATATGTACTTTCATCACTTTCATCTATATCTGAGGATTCACTATTGTTTTTGGTGAATAGACTTTTCTTTTTATAAAAATTTCTTTGAAATGGCTTCTTATACAATTTCTTATATTCTTTGAGTTTGCTGTTATTTTTTTCTTCTCCATCAGAATGTTTATTGTATGGACACTTAGAAGAAAAATTCCCTATTCTAACACAATTAAATCACTTGAGAGGAGGTTTACCTTTGTACTTTCCAGTACCTCTTTTTAGATTTTTGACAAAATTAGCTTCTTCCATGTCTTCTTTTGAATCCTCATGATCACTGGTTTTTGTTTCAACCTTTTTTTTGTCCTTCTTTGCTGCCTTAAAGGTGGCTTCCTTATTGGAAGGATTCTCATTAGATGTATTCATCTCATATGTTGTTAGTATTCTTTGCAACTCATCCATTATTAAAGTAGCAATATCAGTTTTTTCTTATAAAGCAGATATTTTGGGATCAAATCTTGCAGGTAAATATCTAAGCACATTTTGCACAACAATAACGTTTTCAACTGTTTCTCCTAAACCTCTCATAGTATTGACTACTTCATCAATACGTTAAAAATAGTTAGCTATATCTTTAGATTCTTCCATCTTTAAACTTTCAAATTGACTTCTATATGATTGTAATTTAGCATTCTTTACCTTAGTATCTCCTTCATATACCTTTTTTAGTTTGTCCCATAATTCTTTTGCTGACTCACAATGCATTACCTTAACAAATTCTAAACCTGTCAATCCTCCAAGTATTGCATACATAGATTTGGATTACTTTCATAGATTTTCTTCCTTGCAGCATCTGTTGGAACTGTTGTTGGAGCCTTATATTCATTCAACACAACTTACCAGACATCTACTCCTTGGGACTGCATAAACAACTTCATCCTGATACTCCAAAAGGCATAATTATGTCCATCAAACAGAGGTAATCCATGTTTAGTAAAATCATATTTCTTATCCATTATTAAAGATCGAACTTCAACTAATTAAACTAAATCTTGAAGTAACCTTCTCTGATACCAATTGTTGAACAAGATAAGTTGATCCAGGGGATCAAATTTTGCTCAAAATTCAAAGTGCTCGGAATCGCTTCAAATCGAATGGGAGCATAGGCCTCGTTGTCACAAACCCAACGCAACTCATTTGGGTTCAAACGAACGTCGGTAGAGAGAGATATCACATTATGTTCAAAACAACAAATAGGCAAAAAAAAGGGATGCTGACTATACAGTCCGTACGGATGCTGACGTGGCATGTCCATACGACATGTGATAGAAATGACTGTACGACACATGGAATTCATTGGTTGGTAGATGTGGTCAAATGAGTATTGGACACGTGGCATCTTGGTGGCTAATAGTATGGTGACACGTGGCCCAATCAATGGCCACCACGTGTCACCTGGTCAGTGGTTTAAAAGCTTTGCAATCGACAAGACTCGACCCCGTGACCTCCAGGTAGGGGAAGAGACTTGGGAAGGGTCACCAACCAGTGCACCAGCATATGAGCCTTGTTATATAAATGGTTTTGAATATATTTAAGTTTGAATTGATATGTGGTTGGCGCGGGGGTCTGGGCTAAGGCTTAGCCCCAACACCCAGTCACATATAACATTACCATATGACCCATGGTCACACCGTATGCGTGTGTGTTTTGTATTGTGGTTCAAATGGTTATACAACCAATGACCTGCCACTTGTCCATTATCCATTTTCTTTTGGAAACCAAGCCTATTTTTGGACTTGCGCACGATCACATGGGTCACACGACCACAACCTTGGTGGTTAGGGGCTAGGCATGCCCATAACCGTCCTACAGTTCACACTGGTTGTGCGGTTGTGCCCAGTGCTGGGTTTTTCCACATAAATTCACGTGGGGGCTAGGTTGAGGCAACAAGGGTGCATTTTGGTGATCCAAAGACAACAAGTTTGAAGGGGAACTTCCAGGAAGCCTATCTTCTTCAATTTTTGGCCAAACGAGGTGCCAAAAAAGCCCAACTAGGGGTTTTTAGACGTTTTGAAGCCATTGGAGCCATCTATTTGGAATTTTGAGCATTGTAAAGTACATTTTTGAGCACTTTGAGCAAATAATACAAAAGATCCATTGGAAGTTGGACCATGGGATGTAGCCCAAGAGAGGGGTGAACTCCTTTATCATTTGCTATGTTATGTGTTTTATGTTCACTGTTTATTGTTGTTGTTTATATGCATCTTGAATGAGTAATTTTCCATAAAAGTTGTGTTGCAAATTGATCCATTTTCATTTTAGCACATAAAATAAAACTTGCAAATATTTTCAAGAATACAAGTCTTCTTCAATTTTAGATCAAGTTGGTATCAGAGCATAGGTTTTTGAAGACTTGATTATTTGCAAGTGTTTTGTTTTCTGATGCTCACAAGGTTGAAACTCACAAGAGGAGAAGGTCAATTTGTATAGACAAGTTCTCATCCTTCAAGGAGGAAGCTTATATCATCACCGCAAGTTTCAAGGAGGCATTCACCAAGTATGGATCATAAAGAGAGTCATGAACATATTCCTACAGAAGATGAAGATCTCAGAAAGGTTGTCATGCAAATGAGAGAAATGATGAAACTCTTGATTGAAAGGAATATAGCGTTGCAAGGTGTGTTAGGGACATTTCTTTTAGGGGGAGATAAAATGTGAAAGAATGGGTAAAACCCACTTACCCTAAGTTCGGAGCACAAAATGTGCCTGTGGTTAAGAGACAAGAAGATCTAGACGGCAGGGATCCACGCGCCCAGATCAATGCTGCAAATCAGATTCCAGAGTCCCCCCGCCTTTCTACCTTTAAGTGGAGGAGGGGGTCCAAAATCGAGGGTGCACCTCTTCAATAGCTGAGATCAAAATGCCTAGATCAATGGTGCACAAGTAATTCCATACCCCCCTTGCCTTTTTTCCTTTAATAGGGGGGGGGGGTCCGGAATCAGGCATGCATCTTCCCAATGGCCGAGATCAAAGCGCCCGGATCAACGGTGCTTAGGTGATCCCGCCCTTCTCAGCCACTCTGCTCTTAATCAGTGTGGGGCCTTCCCCCCATTGTGTCACCTCCCGAGCTGCCTCTCCCCTGCAACCTATCTTCCACTTCACCTCATGACATGGCCCCTCCTCGGTCCATCGTCCACTCACCACCTGCCATATGTCCCGTTCATTTCCACGTCAGCCTCCCATTAATAATGTGCCCATTATATTTCATCTCCTACCTCCTCCTCTTATTGCTTTCCACTGTGTGTCCTTCCCTGTCATATTGCCCACACCTCACTACCTCTCATCTCACCCTCATAGTCTTGGCACCACCACTTCTGTTATGCCCCCCCAAGCCTTTGCTCTGTCCTCCACGTCTTTTCATCAAGCCGTTCAGCTAATCCAGGTGGCAACGCGAGGGGTCTTCCATGTCTTAAAGGTGCCAAGTCAGTTGGGTCATTCCCAATCCCAAGGAAGCAGTTATTAAGGTAGTTGGTGTTGGTTCGACATCATCTCCGCCATAAGGGGAAAGTTCAGCGATGAATTAAAAGCACGTCGATTCTCCCATGGGACTATCAGGAGTTCAATTGTGTCTGCCATAGGTGCACGATCATTCAGAGGCCGTAGGTGCATATTGTCAGAGGTCATGCAGACGCAAAGTTTTTAATGCAACCTCTCGATTCTGTTGTTGTTGTTGTTTTGAGTATATGTAGGCGTTTTCACCATTTTTGTATGGATCAATGGTTGAGCAAGGCTCCCCGAATTGTAAAAGCTTTAATGAAGCATTGGTTATTCTAGTTGTGTATTAACATCTGAGACTTCTTGCCTTATGAATGTCAGTTTCTTTCCATGTCTTTGTTCATATTGTATTAGAACAGCTCGAAATTGGAGGATCCAGTCGAGTTGTGACTGTTATAGGATGATGTAGGTTGGATCACTGTAACAGTTGCATTGTTTCTATTCAGTCCCTATGTTTTTCTTAGCATTGAATGAATTGAAATTGGAGGATCCATTCAAGTCGCCCCTTCAGTTACCTGAAACTATGAACCAAGAGGATCTTGTGTTTATAGTTTTTCTTCTGCAAGCTGCTGAAAGGCCCGTTTCCCAAAGTAGTTTTTCTCACTCCTCTCACCAAGTCTTCCACCTGACCATTTTACAATCAATCTATTGACTGAAGTTAGATCAAGACCTCCTTTGTTATTTACATACCAAACTCGGTCCCTGAGCTAGAGTGATTCCATCCCGAGTCTCTACCCATTTGATCACCCCTCAAAATAATCGTGACATAAAATTGATGGGCGTTGGGCTCTGCTCCTATAAGAAATCCATGGGTGACTTCCAACGCTAACATTTTTGGCGTTGTTTCCAGGGACGAAGTTGAAAATTTTCCCTGGGATTGAACGACATTGAACCTCTAATTCCGAAGGTGCATCGAGTATTAGAGCCTTTGAAGATTGCTAATGTGCCCTTGGTGATTCCATTGTGATGACTCCACTGGGGAGAACATGCTCTATTAATTGTGGCTTTCAGAGGCAGACACACGCAGTCTCATCATCAGCTGCCTCTAGCTATACCTGAAACTGATCCGGAGGTGGTTCTCAGAAAAGGAAAGAACTCTAAAGAAGAAGCTTCCATTAGCGAACTAGGTAATCTGCCATCTCCTTCTGTAGGAACTCCATTTTCTCCTCAGTTTCTCAATAGGCCTCCTTCAGAGGTTTCCCATTTCTTGAACTTCGGGAGTGTTCCTGCTGAGTTTTCCTCTCCTGGTCTAGGATTGGAGGGAGAAACCCTTGTCACTCCCCTCTCCTCCAAAGTTGTGCCCTGGTGTAGACCCAGGACCACAGAAGATTTCCCCATGCCTAGTTTTACTACTCCTGTGCAAAGAGGAGCACCTGCTAACTTGATATCGCTAGCCTTCTCCTTAAATCCCCTTTTGTTTCCCACTCCACATTGAGACTCATCCCTAGTAGCCCCTTCTTGAGCTCCTTCTCCTCCAAGTTATCCTCCACCTAATATTCCTATGGCTGGTGCTAATCCCCCTCTGAATAGGATGGATGCCATAGTCGCTGCCATATATGCTCCCTTAGTTCTACCCCATCCTATGAATCCTCTCCCTGTTGGAGATTACTTGAAATACATGCCCAAGTTCACTGGAGAAGGGGATGTAACTGTCGAAGAGCACCTGGCTACTTTCTACAATTACACAAAGAACCTCAACATTGAAAATGAATATGTCTAGATGAGAGTCTTCGTCCAGAGCCTAGATAGCGAGGTGAGGAAATGGTTCAGAGGATTGGCCCCCGGATCTATTGCTGGGATCAAAGCCCTGGATAGTTCTTTCCTGAGGTAGTGGGGCGATAGGAAAGATTTCATGTACTACATGACAGAGTTCAGGTCTCTGAATAAGATGGAAGGAGAGTCTGTCTTTGACTTCTCTAAAAGATTTAATAAGATGTATAATAAAATTCCTGCTGAAATAAAACCCTCAGAAGCCTCGGCCAAAATTTATTATGCTAGTGTGTTTGGCCCCAATTTTTATCTTTTGTTGAGAGAAAGAAGAGCCACCTCCTTAGATCAAATGCAATATTCGGCCATAGAGGTGGAATCCAATGTATTAGCAACTGACAGACTGAGGAACAAGGCCGACGCAGACAAAAGAAAGGGAAGGTCGGAAACCTCAACTTCTGGATCATCAGTGCCCCACCCTCAAGTGGATGAACTGACCAAGGTGGTGAAGTCTCTGTCTGTAGAGATGGAGAGAATGAAAGTCGAGGGGAGGCAATCATATAAGGGCCCTCAGAACGCCAAAAAAAAAGGAGGTTTCAGAAGACCAAACAATTTTACTCCCTCGAATGTGCAAAGAGAGAGGGGAAGAGACAGAGAAGACCAGAAAATTCAGGCCCCTTTTCAAAACAATTTTGTGGATGAGGGGGAAGAAGGAGAAATAGACAAGCTTGATCCTGAAATCCACTGCTTCGAAGACACTCCTCCTTTTCCTCATCTCACTCAACTAGCCTACGAGGAGTCCCTCATGGAAAGTCAGCTAAATGAACTGAGCAGAGGAGACAAGGCTACTGAAAACCAAGACAGATATGATTTGAGATCGAAGAAAAAGACAGTAGCACCTGATGCTCCTAAGAAGTCCACTAGAACAGAGAAGCCCTCTAATGAAGTAGCAGGAAGTCACAGAGGTAAGAAGCACCAACCCCTCTTTCCCATAGTCTAGAGTCATGTTCCCAAAATAAGAAAAATTCCAAAGCTTACATCTTATTTTAATTTCGAGCATGAAATTCAAAACATTAGAATTCCTGTACCCCTGACCGAGTTGATTAAACATGAAGGGTTCAAGAAGTGCTTCTTTGAGCTTTTACAGTCTAAGACCTCATGCCTTCCCACGGACTCCATCAATTTGCAAGATGAAAAGCCTGCAGTTATTCTAGGCCCTATGGTAGAAGACAAAAATGACTCATCCCCTCCCTTCTACACTTCCCTGAACATACATGACAAGGTGCTACACAACTTCTTGATGGATTCAGGAGCTTCTCACAACCTCATTCCCAAAACTGTCATGGAAGAGTTAGGGATAGAATTCACCCGAGCCTATCATGAACTCTATTCCTTCGACTCCAAGAAAGTTCAATGTCTTGGAGTTATCAAAGACCTGGTCGTGACCTTGTTTCAGTTGCCCATGAAAAGTGTGGTCATGGATATTGTAGTGGCCGATGTCCCCCCCAAGTTCGGTATGTTTTTATCAAGATCTTGGATAAAACGACTTGGAGGAAATTTGCAAATGGACCTCACATATGCTATTATCCCAGTGTTTGGAGGAGAGAATAGAAGGCTATACAGAGAAGCCCAACTGGCCTATATAATCAGTGATGAGGCCAACCCTACCAACCATCCCATTTTTTCCTTAGACACTGATCTAGGTTCTAGTGTGCTACAACTCACCAATGCTCCCGAACCTCCTCTTAAACTCAGAAAGAAGACCACCATTTCCCCTAATTTTCTTCCCTCCATCACCTCCATCTGGAAAATGTTCTTTGATGGAGCCTCTTCCAGGGAAGGTACTAGAGCTGGGGTGGTTTTTGTATCACCTGCTCAAGAAACCATATCTCTATCATACAAGCTAGAATTTGAAGCTACCAACAATGTGGCAGAGTATGAAGCCCTCATCTTGGGGTTAAGATCTGCAAGGGAAATGGGAATTTAAGAAGTAGCAGTGTTCGGAGATGTGGAGTTGGTGGTCCAGCAGATTAGAAACACTTATCAAGCCAATCATCCTCGACTCAGAAGTTATAGAAATGAGGTGTGGGACCTAGTTGACAATTTCTTCTTAGCATTCAATATTTCTTTTGTCTCGAGAGAAAGGAACACAGTGGAAGACTCCTTGGCTACATAAACAAGCAATTTCAAAGTACCCTTGCCGCCCAAGCTCAGATATGATGTAGAGGTAAAATACAGGACCTCCATACCTGACAACGTCAAACATTGGAAGGTATTCGAGGATGATATCGAGATCAGGAAGTTCTTGGAGACTGTCGAAGAATTTTCAGAGATGCATATCGACCAAGACTCTGTCTCTGAAGAAAATCTCAATGGGGGTAATTTTATGAAGAAGATTGCAGAGCGTAACATTGTGCAGCTACCCAGCAATCATATTCCAAGAGGACTGGTTCTTTTGGAAAGGATTTTTGATAGAAATGATGTGTCATTAAAAGGGAAAATCTCAGAAGATGACACTGCTACTATTCAGTGCAACATTGGCATCGAGAGTGAGCACAAGTTTATCAAATTGTCAAGAAGTCTGGCAGAGGAGCAGAGGCCTGGGTACATTGGATTTTTGAGGGAGTTTGCTGATGTTTTCACCTGGACCTATGAAGACCTCAAAACATATGACACTTCTGTCATCGAGCATAAAATCCCATTAAAGGGGGAGGCGAAACCATTTAGGCAGAAGCTGAGACAAATCAATCCTATGCTGCTGCCTATCATGGAGAGGGAAGTGAAGAAGATGCTTCAAGATCAAATCATTGTACCACTGAGATATTCAGAGTGGGTGGCCAACTTGGTACCAGTAAGGAAAAAGAATGGAGAAATCAGACTCTGTGTAGACTTCAGAAACCTGAACAAGAGCTCCCGAAAGAATAAATACCCCCTACCAAAGATGGAACATATTCTGCAAAGGGTAACAGGAGCGTCCAGAATGTCCATGATCGATGGTTTCTCTGGCTATAATCATATCTCTGTTCTACCTGAAGACAGGGAAAAGATGACATTTACCACTCCATGGGGCACATTCATGTATGCCAAGATGCCTTTTGGATTGATGAATGTAGGGGAAACGTTTCAATGTGCCATGGACATAGATTTTATTGCGGAGAAGGATAAATTTGTGGTTGTCTATCTAGATGACATCATAGTATTTTCAAGATCTGATAAAGAACACTGTTGTCATCTTAGGAAGGTTTTCCTTAAATGCAGGAGTTTTGGCATTTCATTAAACCCCAAGAAATATATGTTCACCATGCAGGAGGGAAAGTTACTAGGCCACATAGTATCAGTGGAAGGAGTCAAGATCGACCCTAGCAGAGTTGAAGAAATACAAGCCTTATCAACCTCGAGGTCCAAGAAGGAGGTCCAATCCTTCCTGGGTAAGATTAATTTTTTGAGGAGGTTTGTGCCCAACTTTGCTGAGGAAGTAAAACTTATAACATCCATGCTAAGGAAAGGAAATGAAGTGAGGTGGACTTATGACTCATGAAATTCCTTTGAGCAAATAAATAAGACCCTGTCTGAAGCCCCCATGCTTATCAGTCCTGATTACTCAAAGGATTTCCTTGTTTTCTCCTTTGCTTCACCCGACATGGTAGCTATTGTTTTATTACAGACAAACAAGGATGGGCTAGAGCAGCCTATTGCCTATTTCAGCTGAGCATTGAGGGATGTCGAAGTCAGGTATGACACTATGGAGAAGTAGGCCTATGCATTGGTAAAGGCCCTCAAGGCATTTAGAATCTACGTCCTACAGTCAAAAATCATAGCTTATGTCCCCTCAACTGTTGTTAAAGACAATCTTGTTCAGCCTGACATAGGCGGGAGGAGAAGTAAGTGGTTAGCCAAAATTCTGGAGTTTGACATGGAAATAAAGCCTACCAAATTGATCAAAGGTCAAGGTTTAGCCAAGCTTTTGGCTGAAGCCAATTTCCAAGCTTTGGGGATAAGTTTCATCAATGAATGCTCAAGAATTTAGCAAGGTCGACTACCTAACATGAACCCTCAAAGGGATCCCCCATTAGCTCGATGTCCTTGGTATAAGGATGTCATATACTTTTTGCAAGAGTTGTGGCCTCCAGATGGCCTGCAAAGAAACAAAGCAAGAGATTTGAAGCTCAAGGCAATCAGATATTGCCTTATTGATCAAATTTTATACTGGAAAGACCTCTTGGGGGTACTTTTAAAATGCATGGATCCACAAGAGGCCGATAGGATTATGTTTGAATTTCACAGCGGCCTATGTGGAGGGAACCATTTCTGGAAGGCCACAGCCCACAAAATCCTTAGGGCTAGATACTAATGGCCCACCGTATTCACTGACATCTGCAGAGGGGTCCGAGCTTGCACCAAATGTCAAAGATTTGCAGGTAAACAACAACTCAAGTATTCGTCGTTAAATCCTGTGGTGGTTTCAAGACCTTTCTAGCAATGGGGCCTAGATTTCATTGGAGAAATTCACCCTGCTTCAAGTGGGCAATAGAAATGGATCTTGACAGCTACTGATTTCTTCACCAAGTGGATTGAAGTTGTTCCCACTAGGAGTGCTTCTCACAAGGTGATCATTGGGTTCCTAGAGGACCTCATCACAAGATTCGGCTGCCCAAGTAAGATTGTCACTGATAACGTAGCCGCTTTCAGGTCTGAGCCATTAACCAAGTTTTGTGAGCGGTTCGGGATCAAACTGATTCACTCCACCCCATATTATCCACAGGGCAATGGTTTAGTTGAATCTTCCAACAAAATCCTGATAAGGATCATCAAAAGATCGTTGGAAGACAATAAGAAGGCCTAACATTCAAGATGAAAGTTTGCTCTATGGGCCGATCGAGTGACCCCGAAGATATCTATTGGCATCTCTCCTTTTAAATTAGTCTATGGAGCAGAGGCTATTTTCCCTTCTCAGTTAGCCATTCCCATAGAAAAATTCCTTCAGGATTATCAGGAGGAGCCTGATGACATGATCATAAGGATTCATCATCTAATGGAGGTCCAGCAAGCCAGGGAGTAGGCAATGGACATAATTTAGGACCATCAACAAAGAATCAAACAGGTTTTCGATAAGAAGGCCAAGACGAAAGAATTCCAGATAGGAGACCTGGTGATGAAATGGGATGCTCCTAAGCAGGATAAGGGAAAGCACAGAAAATTTGAAGCCCTATGGATAGGACCCTTCAAAATCTCTGAGGTTTTCTCAAATAACACATATCGGTTGTTGGATTTGGAGGGTGAAGAAGTTTTCAACATCCCAGTAAATGGGCATTTTCTGAAGAAATATTTTGTCTGAGCCTTCGATGGCTCCTATGTTTGTAAATATTGTCCTGTTGGTTTCGTGTTTATGTTTATTTTTATTTTTTGGCTTAATAAATGACTCCATAGCCCAACAGTAAGGCACTGAATCTGCAAAATGAGTTCTTAGAGCATCGCAGGGATGACTCTATCCCCCATGGAGCCTAATGTTAGTGACATTTCTTGTAGGGGGAGATAAAATGCGAAAGAATGGGTAAAACCCACTTACCCTAAGTTCGGAGCACAAAATGCGCCTGTGGTTAAGAGACAAGCAGATCTGGATGGGATCCATGTGCCCAGATCAACGGTGCACATCAGATTCCGGAGCCTCCCCGCCTTTATACCTTTAAGAAGAGGGGGGGGGG
>ML779865.1:105479-139971 GCA_009831015.1 Picea engelmannii
TTTTGAATGTGAAAAGGGGCTCTTTAGGGCACAATTAGGTCTTTGACCAGCCTCCCCATGCAGATTGAGCTCGGATTTGGTGTCAAATCGACTTGGGAGCCGATCCATTAGTGGTTGGGAGGCTGACCAGTTTCATAAATGCGTCGTTTGGCAGGCACGCGGGTTTTGCACCCCACAGCCATGCATATGCGCTCCTGGTACGAAAATGTTACGCGCGCGCGCGCGCCCAGTGGGTGCCAAGCGCCTTGTAATTTTTTGGCCATTTTGTATAGTTTTGACCCTTTTGCTGTGCTGTGGAATTAACCTTGTGCCATGAATGACTGTTTTTTCTGTTTTGACGATGCGGAGTTCTTGTCACCCTATGCGGACGAAATTTCAGTGATAACAGAGAGGCTTAAAGGAGAAGGTAAAAAATTGAAACCAATTCGATATGGTTCTTTTAAGATTATTGACAAGATTGATAACAGTGCCTTCCATTTAGATTTGCCTCCTTATATGCAAATGTATGCAGTTGTTAATGTTGAGAATTTGAAATTGTATGAGCCTCCTTTGATTGATGATCAAGGAGACCATGTTCAGATTCCTTCTATAGATGATTTTTCCCCAAAATATCTTACAGAACTACATGAAGACACAATCCTTAACGGGAGAATGCAAACTTCAAAATGAGGAAATGTGGAGTATCTTCGAGTTGGTCTTAAAGGTACAAATCCAAGAAAAGACAAGTGGATTGAGGTTGGAAAGGTGAGGGAGCTATAACCTCATCTTCAAATAGACTGAAAATAGTCTTTTGGAGGTCCAAAAGCTTTCTAATGGGGAGGTGTGATACAGGGGATCACATTTTGCTCAAAATTCAAAGTGTTCGGAATCGTTTCAAATCGAACAGGAGTGTAGGCATCATCATCATGAACCCAACACAACTCGTTTGGGTTAAAACAAACATCAGGAGAGAGAGACATCACGTTCTGTTCAAAATGACAAACAGGCAAAAAAAAGGGTTGTTGACTATATATTCTGTACAGTCCGTACGGATGCTGACATGGCATGTCCATACGACACATGGCAGAACTATCCATATGACACATGGAATTCATTGGTTGGAAGATGTGGTTGAATGAGTATTGGACACGTGGCATCTTGGTGGCTAATAGTATGGTGACATGTGGCCCAATCAATGGCCGCCACATGTCACCTAGTCGATGGTTTAAAAGCTTTGCAACTGGAAAGACTTGACCCCATGACCTCTGGGCAGGGGAAGAGACTTGGGAAGGGATTCCAACTAGCGTGCCACCATATGAGCCTTTTTATATAAATGGTTTTGAATATATTTAAGTTTGAATTGATATGTGGTTGGCGCGGGGGTCCGAGCTGGGGCTTAGTCCCTACCCCCGGTCACATATAACGTTACCATATGACCCATGGTCACACTGTATGCATGCATGTTTTGTATTGTGGTTCAAACAGTTATACAACCAACGACCCGCCACTTGTGAATTATCCATTTGCTTTTGGAAATGGAGCCCATTTTTGGACTTGTCCGCGGTCACATGGGTCACATGACCATAGCCTTGGCGGTTAGGGGCTAAGCGCACCCATAACCATCCTACAGTTCGCACCGGTTGTGCGGTTGTGCCCGGTGCTGGGTTTTTCCACATAAATGTACGTGGGGGCTAGGTTGAGGCAACAAGGGTGCATTTTGGCGATCTAGAGACAACAAGTTTGAAGGGGAACTTCTAGGAAGCCTATATTCTTCAAGTTTTGGCCAAACGAGGTGCCGAAAAAGCCTAGCTAGGGGGTTTTGGACGTTCTGAATCCATTGGAGGCATCTATTTAGAATTTTGAGCATTGTAAAGCACATTTTTGAGAACTTTGAGAAAATAATACAAAAGATCCATTGAAAGTTGGACCAGGAGATGTAGCCCAAGAGAGGGGTGAACTCCTTTATCATTTGCTATGTTATGTGTTTTCTATTCATTGTTTATTGCTACTATTTATATGCATCTTGAATGAGTAATATTCCATAAAATTTGTGTTGCAAATTGATCCATTTTCATTTTAACACATAAAATAAAACTTGCAAATATTTTCAAGAATACAAGTCTTCTTCAATTTTAGATCATAAGTCAACTGAGAGGGGGGGGTGAATCAGTTGTATAAAATTTCTTTCATTTTATAAGAAGATTAATTATTAATCAATAAATCATTCCTTTAACATTTAACTTGCAGTAATACATTTAAACAATAAATATACAATCACACAAATGAGACAGTGACACAGTGATTTTTCATGAGAAAACCCAAAAGGGAAAAACCTCTTCTTCCTATGAATGAAAGACAAGCTCCAACTTCTCTTTACATTCTTATTTTATCTGAGCTACAACCCAAATGAGGTTGTTGCCTCTGTTTATTCAGTACCTACTGAATGGAAGCTACATCTCCCAGGTGTACAAGCACCAGCTTGTACAAGAGACTTTTACAATCTCCCCTTGCTCCTCCCTACCTCCCTGTAATCCTCCTCTGTCACTAAGACCCTTTTTATTCAAGAGAAACAACGACACTGAACAATTTCACTCCATATTTTTTTTACAATTTCATTTATTTCCATTCAAATCGTACACCAGAACCCTCAAGCATCGAAGATTCAATTACAATCAATGAAAAACTACCTTACATAAATTATTATTGGCTAAGGCATCAAGAAGAACAACAACCATTCGATCTGTTTCATCATTTAATCAGCGTCGTTCAATGAACATACGTTGAGTTTTGAATTTTCAACAGAAACAAGCCTCGAGCGCTTCGACAAGACACTTGTGCTAAACCATATGCCCATTGGTTCTGACCATGGGCTTAATCAAAATGAGTTTCGCATTTTGCATTTTGGCAATCTTGTGATGAGGCTTCTTGACACTTTTAAGTCACAATTTCCAAAACCCCGAAAAGGAGCTTAGCTAGACTGGCTCCTTTCCTTCTCGTGATCGCTAGTTGTGACCAAGTGCTTATCCATAAATTTCTTTCGACTCACGATTTCAGGTTTCTCTATTTTGAAGGTTAGCGCACCTCCGTCTTTTGACCTCTAATTTCCCAATATCCTCTTTTCTTCGATTGACGACCCACGACCTTTCGTGATTAGACAGTCCTAATCTCATCAAGACTTTGTGTTTCGTGATTTTGCGTATAGCAATATTGGAGGTTGGAGAACCTCCTTTCTTTGATTCCCAATTTCCCGATATCTGATTTTTTATTACATTGGATTGAAGGTCCTCGACCCTCCATGATCCAATGGTCTAGATTGGATCGTGAATTCTGGGATTATTTACTTAAGTTTTTGTTTGATTAATTCATAAAACCAAAAACTGTGCTAATGGAATTCCATTCCGAATCTTCAACACATGTATGCACCATTTGTGGTAAGATTTTTTAGTTATAGTTCATCTCTTCATACCTATGACTGAAAACTATTCCATTCTCTCTCAGCAATGGAATGTTATTCCAAAAACTATGCCATTCCAAATCTGCCATAAACAACAATGTCGATAAACTCCACAATACTAACAAATTCTCTGTTCAATATACTCTATTTATAATAATGTTTTCCAAATGACAACTGCACCTATAAAAGCAATGCCAACAAGGCCATTTAACTAATATGCCAATCTTGGAGAAGATCTAACCCATGTAGACCTCGGCCATAGTCATTCCTAACATTTTATGCCATATTAAACTGTGATATTGCATATTTAAAGTTAACATCAATGAAAACTAAAGTTAACATCAAATGAAAACATGTTGAATGTAATTCTAACACTGTTCATTCAACAACCTGGTTTTTTGCGGTAGTACGAAAGTCGTTAGAACAAAACCCACAAGTGATTGGTAGACTCATCACCACCAGAGTTAAGGATCCACGGGAGGTTGTTAGACCATGTTGCAAGTCCTGAAGGAGGTGCTTACCACCAAGTCAACAATATCCCCCTCAGCACCAACTAAGGTACTTGACACCAATTGAATAGACTCAAACCCCTAACCTTTCACTATGATACCATTTTTACGGTAGTATGACAGTCGTTAGAACAAAAATTGTGGGTGATTAGTAAACACATCACCGCTAGGGTTGATGGATCCACAAGAGGATGTTAGACCATGTTGTGAGTCCCGAAGGAGGTGCTGACCACCAACTCAACAATTATATCAAGGTCACCTGACAACAAAGGATCCATATTTATCGAGTTACCAAAGTAGGGCATCTCCTGCACCAAGGCAAGTGGCTCACCCGAGGCCAAATTCAGCAAAAATTTCCTCATCTGATGGGGTAACTCAATGTAATGGAGACCATTTCTTCCTAAGGGGGTAGGATTGATCCAAATGGATTTTGATGGCCTCCTACCTATTCCAACTGGTTTATTTTGGCAATTTTCTAGTTTGGAAGTTTTTTTCATAGTTTTCGGGTCCCTAACTTGCGGGGTCGTTTTGAGGCCCTAAACAACATTTTCAGGGCTCGCCACACTCCGAAATGGCCTTTGATAGATAGCAGAAAAATGTGAATTCATCGGATATACCTTTCCAATAGGCTATCGTGCACCTAAAATGAATATCGTATGCAAAAGTTATGACCCTAGGAAGTTGATGTACTAACTTACCCAAACATGGCCCACATGACTTTTGGCGCTTCATCTCCTAGGGTTAGGTTTTTTTTATGTATAGGGTTTTTGACATTCCTTTTTATTGTAAAAAGGCCGTTAGAGCCTCATTGTAATCATATTATTTCAAATGAGCTCCTTCATCACCTCTCTTCTCAAAGATAAGCTACTACCATTCCAACAAGCTTGTTTTTCGCTGCATTTTACAGTGTCAACTTATTTCCTTATTGAATAGAAAACCAATTTTACTATATATTTGTTGTTCTATGTTAAGCATATTTTGATAATATGTATTCATTTTGTTATACTCATAAAATATAGATAAAATATGTACCAAACCAATTCCTGATGAAACACCAGATAGTAGAGAAATATTATCTATGAGCTCTCATGACTAGATAGATTTCAAATGAAGGTCGTCCAGTATATTTATACAATTTTTGGATGGATATTGAAGGTTCCATTGCTGAAAATAAAAACTAAGTGATGTACGTGGGACCATCAACATTTTTGAACTAGATATCATGCGAGGATAATCTCAGTAGAAATAGTCAGCATTGGATGATATATTTGTAGGGAGGAAACAATGACTTTAAGAGTTATTTTGGTTTGGAAATTGTATGTATACTTTCGTTTGCGTTAATCTAGGAGGACATCTTCCCAAAATGTATATTGTATGCCAGAATTTATTGCAGTTGAGTCTAAAGCTCATAGTTTGGGGTTGGTATTGGTACCAAGATTATACAATTAACAAGAGGTTTCCAAAGCCCCAATTCCATGCCCATTTTTATTCAAATTATGAATCCTGTCCAAATATAGCTACTATTTCTATACAAGGAAAGGTGCATGCATATTTCCTCCATCCATGAGAAGACTTTTCCTTCCTTTTCACTAGGTGGGTGCCCTTATCATGCACAAAGTTAGTTCCCCTTGTAGGATCCCCCCCCTTGGGTTCTAAATTTTATAGGTCTCAACCCTAGCTAATTCTAGTTTCTGGTCAAGTCATACTTGCTATTATTGTAAGGTATGGAAAAATTTTAGTCCATTCTTTGAACATGGGCAGTTCGGTTGAGAGCCTCTTAAGTTTCTTATCATGCCAAATTTTAGACTTCCTTGTACTTCACAAATGATTGGTTACTTATCATTGAAGGATCAAATACCAATCAATCTTCCTTCCTTGTACTTATTCACTACAATGTTTTTTGGGGTAGGTTGTTGCTGGATAACTCTTGTTGTTTTTCACACATACCCATAAGCTATCCCAGATCACATTGAATCCCTAACTTCAAAGAACAAATAAAAGTTCAAAATAATTTTTTTCTGGGCTATTTTGGGAGGGTTTATTTCCAGTCAGAGAACATGATCTTGATGCCCAAGGACTTCACCACCTATGAAGGTTTTGATACACCATAATTTATTTAATTTTGACAAAGGTCCTATAAATATTTAACTAAAAAATGCAAATTGTACATTTAAATGAACGATGAGATTAATCAAATAGAAAAGAATGATAAGAAGAGAAGACAACCACAACTATTGAACATTATTGAATCAAATGTAATTGTAATATACAAAAAAGTTAAACTTGTTTGAGCATCCTTGTCTCTGGCACATTCTAGAGACATAGCAAGATACCTCACTCAATCAGCGTAGTGGTTGTAGATGGGGTTTCTGGGTAAATTTTAATGATGCATTTTTTAGGAAATGTTTTTAGTAAATGGATATGGTATAGAAAAAATTGTATTTGAAAAAAATAAATATCATTGAAATATAATACAGGAAGTAAGGCGAAACCACAACCAAAATATACCCAATTAATAGCATGGCCAAGGTAGGGGTGAGAAATTTCTAAAGTAACTATCAAGATATGGTCATCATATGTTGACCATATTTATTCATGAATCTGGTCCTATCTATATACAATATACACTAGTGGCAGTGGAACCTACATCCTCGGCCTCTATTTTTAACCCTATTGTGAATCAATGTAACATAAAAAAAATTATTAAAAAAATGCATGGAAATAAAAATAAAATTTTGTAGGATTATAATGGAGGGATGTAAATATTTTCCTCATACTCCTTGGCCATTAGGTTTTCTAGAATTCTATAATTCTTAGATACTACGCAAATGAAAACAACCACTACATGGGATTTCATTATGACTCCGACAAACCAATGGTTGTCCTGGATATTTATACAAATTGTGGATGGAAACAAAAGACGCCATTGTTGGAAATACAAATCAAGTGATGTACGCAGGATTAGGATTATTCACACTATCATATCAAATTTCATCTGAACATTGTTTCCCTGGCCATGGTATTCTTCTAGTTATAGTTTTCGTTGAGTGATATTTTTAGGGTGAGAAAAATTGGCTGTCGTCACATGGGGATGTGCATCGTACTCCTTAGCCATTAATTTTTGTGGAATACCTTACTTCTTCGACACCATGGATATGAATTTGGCGATCAATATCCAGTCTCCTGTGCATAATTGAAGGTTGTGTGAGGGCCACTATACATCATTGGATTTGAATATAGTGAATACATGCTCACTCACATGAGTTGTATATCAAGGTGGTTAATGTTAGCAGAGGAAAAAAATTATTGCATGGAAGGTCTGTCCACATCAATTAGTAGGATATATCCATGTCAGTTGAAGTGAGATACTTCAAAACCAAATCAATCCATTGATTTTCAACTCCATTAATAATAAAAAATCCTCGTTAACCTCACATAGAAGAAAAGTTGGGGGATTAATGAACATGTACTCTCCCACAGTCGGTATTGAAAATCCCCTAGTAGGACATGTTGGAACACATATAATTTTGAGCTTTTGAACTTTAGATTTTGCCTCTTAGAAATAAAAATTTTACCCAAAAAGTAAAAAACTTAGTGAAATTCCTTTTAATTTTAAATAAAATCCATTGGTTGCTATTTATCAATAAGGCGCTTACAATATCTATCGTCGATGAGTTACTCTAAGTTGATCGAATGGTTCTAATGATCTCCAAAGTGTAGAAGTTGCCTGAGTTTTAAGGAAATCTTTAACGGTCGTTTCATATATTCACGCTTCGGGTATTCCAAGAATTCTAAACAACAAACCTCCAAAAATCCGAAGTCGAAGATAGTTCTTCGTGATCATTTCTAAAGGACTTACGGATGAGTCATAGGACATGTGTCTTAAAAATATTTTCTTGGGTTGAAACGTGGCACTTATTTTTAACACTTCCATCAAATGATTCAAACATTTTCAAGTGACATATGTCACCTTTATTTTCTTGACACATCATCAAGAATAACGTCATCTCTTCCATGTCACTCTGGCAGATTTCCCTTGGAGATTTTTAACAAAGATCAAGTTCACAAACCACCGAAGTATCAAAGCGTCGAAGTTAAAGAATTTAATTAATCATGATTAAGTGTTAATTAATCACTCCATATTTTTAGGATTCGAAAGATTTCTCTTGTGCTATATTCAAAAATTTTGAATTTCGAACTTCTGAAATACTTAAAGTTAATACAACATTTTAAAGCATTATTAATTAAAACATAAAGGTGATTACTTAGAGATTAACTACTCCTTGAATTCGGACTTCAAGAAATTTCTACCCTATCATAATCAATACTTTTGAACATTGAACCGTCGAAGTATTAATGACATTTATGTTTGATTAAGGTTAATGATTTCAATAAAGATTGTGAATCACTAGGTAATAAATTCCTTTAAGTTTTTAATAAATTATTCATTAGTAGATCTATACGAAGACTGGTAGACTTTGAGAATAAATCTCTTCAAATTTCAAAATCATTTTACCATTTGCAATTAACAGTTTTCCATTCAGTGAAGAGATTAAAGACTTCTCTTTTTACATGGAAAGCTAATTTTATTTCCTTGAGGATTATGGTGCCACGAAAAGTTGCAAATAAGCTTGATGGATCATATTTCAGAATCTAGCTGAATGTTAAACCGGTTAGGAAGCCTGATAAACTAGGAAAGGGACCAAATATGGCAAGGAAGGGATAAATCTAGTAGGAGCACCAAGTTTATCGGGTCTGAAGTATCGTGGATCGTGATTTCTCAATATCAATGATCAAGAGATATTGTGGGGGGAGAAATTGCGTGGGTTTTAATTTCAAAGGGTGGTCCCTTAATTTAAACTATGGTTTTCTCTTAGGGATACATGGCATCACTAGGTGCATTTTGGGACGAAAGGAGGGTTACCTCAAAACCACTTCCTCGTGCCCCTACAAAATAGAAAAGTATAAAGGGACTTTAGTCATTTATTTTATTCAATTATTATTTTAACATTGGACTGTTAGAATCCTGACTCAACACATGTCCTCCACCCACTCTACCTTTCACGCTCCAACCCGTCATACCCTCCATGCTCCCAATATCATCTACCTCACCACCTACACTTCCCTTCTGTCTAAATGTCACTTAAATCGTCTATCCCTACCACCTATATTCTTGCATTGATATTGGTGGATATCAGTGGCCAACCACCTTTTCCAACTGGCCCAAAATAGTTTTTCTGGCAGTTTTGGTAATTTACTATTTTTAGTAGTTTTTCACTTCCGAAGCTGTTTTGAGGCCCTAAATGATGTGTTTTTTGGGAAATATCTTGAAATACTACAATTCCTTCCATATTTCCCCCAAAATTAATCTCCTCGATGATACCTTTCCAACGGGCTATCATACGCCTAAAATGAAGATCATATGCAAAAGTTACGACCTTGGGAAGTTGATGTACTAACTTACCTAAACGGGGCCCACATGACTTTTGGTGCTTCATTTCCTAGGGTTAGGTTTTTGGATGTCTAGGTGTTATAAACCTAATTTTCACCAGACATACTTACCTGACACCAGGCCATCTCAGATTCCTTCTTTTCCAAAACACTGCTAAACAACTCTTCTTAAAAACCTCTTTTATAAAGGCCCATGCACCCTGCTACATTACTGCACGCGTGTAGACACTAGTTGACCCAAGACAACCCACGTGTACCTACAAAACCATGAAAGAAGGAAATTTTTTGATGAAACACACAACTTTGGGTGATTTAACTAAACCTTTTGGCCATGCATGGTCGAGGGTTCGACCAAATACCTAGCTTCTTCTAGCCTATAAAAGAAGGGTTAGGGGTCCCATTTGGAAGAGAAGAATCATAGTAAGAAAACTATACTTGATTGTGAATTCCCTTTGTCCCAACCCTTTATCCATCCTTCTGCAAAGATAAATATAGAGAAAATAAGTTGGAGGACCTTTGAAGAGGATCCCAGGACCAGGTTCACAAAGGAGTGGTCGAATTCATTATTGTAAGTTGATTTGTTGAAGTTAATAATAAAGAAGTACTTTTCCCATCCCACCATATGAGGTTTTCATAGTTTATTGCATACATATTGATTGAATTTCTAACCCATTAATCTATAGATCAAATGCATGTGGATTTTTTTGTTTATCTTGTGTGAATGTAGGTTATCCTTGGGAGGAGAGTTGTATTCAAAGAGCGATCATGCGTGAAGAAGGATCAAATCAAATGCCCAAAATAAGGTATTCTCACTTGATCTTCTTAGCTACGTATTTGCTTAAAAATAATGGGGACTAGGTTCGGGACGATGGTAGAAAGTAGGATTCTTTAGGTCTTTTCTGCATGCATAATAAAACCCTAAGTGTTAGTCTGTAGAGGGATTCACCACTCACAACAGAATTGGCAACCATACTGGGGAAATCTCTAGGGTTTTTGGGAATATATTTTGGGTATGTTTAAGAACTGGTTTCATTTCTTGTTTTTAAAGTTTCTGCAAAAGTTTGAGCTAACAGAGATTCTAGTCTTCCATACCAGTTATCTCTGTTTTTTTTTCTTGACTGCATTTTTTTTCTGAGACCCATAGAGGTACACGCGGCTTGTATAAGGTCTAAATGCGTGTACCTGTGCCCTACATTCTCACATCCCACATGTACACGCTAGCTGAGGAAGTGTCAGTCGCGTGTATGATTCCAGAAAATTTATTTTAAAAGAGGCAGTCATCCTCTTCCCTATCAGAATTAGTCCTTCTCAGGGGTTTTCTAGAACTCTTTCTAGTCTTCGTCATTTGCAGTCTATAGCTTCGGTTTCACCTCAGATTGGTTTTGTTCTATGAAATTTTCCTTCAATTGTTTTCTTTTTCTATTAAAGTAAGTTTCTAAGTCTTGAAGAGATTTTAGTGCTCAATACCAGTAGTCTCTGCCTGGGCTTGATTGCTTGTCCTTTCATTTTTTAGAGTTTCAGAAGTACACACGGCCTGTATAAAGTCTGCATGCGTGTACACGCGCCCTGAATATACATAGCTTGCATGCATACGCTTGTTGTTGAACTATTAGCAGCGTGCCTGTGGAGAAATTTTTTGTTTAAGGTGAGGCAGTCATCCTTTCCTTTGTCAAGAATTATACCTCTCAGGTTTTTGGGTCTCTGTCATAAGCGGTCAATAACTTAGGTCTGATTACAACATAGCTTGATTTTTCATTTAGAATATTTATCGTGTTTCTTTTAGAATATTTTGTTATTTCTGCTTTGATTGGAAGAAAATAAAAAAAAAACTTAGTTTGTTAGATCTCTTTCTTTCCTGGCCTTTTCTTTGCATTTTTATTTGAAAAAGAAAAAGAAGTTAGCATAGCGTTGTGTTTTATTCTAATTTTAAAAGAATTTATATATATATATATATATAATCATTCTTTTCCAGTGTTCATATAAGTTTCATCATTTTTCGCAAGAGTCTTAACACCTTTAGTTACACTATCGTACCCTTTTGAGTAAATCAAGCCAGTAAAAAGAACGCTAATTAAAAATTACTAGAATTTATGTTTGTAGGGTCCATCAACTAGATTAGGCTGGAGCCTTGATTTAGGTTGGAGAGGAAACTCTTCAAGGCTATAAAACAAACATATGAGTCTGTGCTAAGGAGTGCCAAAGTACAGTATTGTGAAATTTATTTGGGACCCCCCTCTAACACATGGGATAAACAAGAGGTTGCATGTAGAAAGGTAGCAGAGATAACCCCTCCAAAGTTGGACCAATCATAGTGGAGAACACATATAGATGCCTTGTCTTGGGATTCCATCGATTGCATTTTCCACAGAGCTTCGTGGGTCTCGAATCTATTCAAGGTCCTTAGTTGTCTTCTATACCGCTTTATTTCGATACCCTTGACACATTTTAGGCTTGATACCCTACTCATTATGGTCTACCTGACTATCGACTGCACCCGCCTGGTGACTGTTTGCGCGTTGGCAACCTAGTTTCCTATCTTTCTAGTGACATACACAGGTAACTGTGGGGGTATACCATGGTACGTAGGATAGATATTGGGCCACGCTTTGCAGAGTATACCCATAGGGTGCTTCCATTTTTGAGTTTCACTTGCACTGGTAAGTTGCTCTAGTGTTGGTTGGTGTAACTGTTCTTCCAACTAGTTAGTCGTTTGATTGATTTTCCTTTAGGAACTTTTAGTGTGTGCTCTATGCTCGCTAGTTTTCCATAGTGATTTAGTCAGTCATGTCTTTGGGTCTCTAACCTAGGGTGGTAGACTACCCACTCCACCAGTCATGAGGAATTTTTGGTCTTCCTCTTAGAAACGTGGAGCTACCTTTCTATAGGCGTTGTTTTGATACCATTGGTTCTTCAGAGTTAGTGTGTGATACTTTTACGAATTTGAACGATCCCTCAAGGGGAGAACCTGTGCATAAGATCTTCATGGCTAAATTTCCCGGTAATACCAACCAAGGAGCCCCTTCACAACGTTGGTGTCCTTTTGATGGCCACTTTGTACATTTGTGGGTTGAATGTGGGATTACCGGTTTGGTTGGATACCATTCCAAATGTCCCAAATTATCTTGATGATTCTCAGTTAATAACTTTATGTCATGGGCACCATTGTGATCTTTATTCATCAACAAATTCTTCTCCTCCTCCTTCTCCCACCTCTGGTGAAAGTACAGTTACTAGTAACTGAAAGTCTAAACGAAATAGAAAGAGTAAGAATAGGAAGAAGAAATCACCAGCCTCTATGATTCATGTTGGAGATAGGTCGACAACCTATGCTAGTCACATTGAATACCAACACCCAGCCTCTGCAATTTATGTTGGGGGAAATCACCCACCCTCTGCAAGTCATGCTGGGGGAAAACGTCCAGTCACTGCTATTCATACTGGTAATAGGTCTGTAACCTCTGGAAGTCATGTTATCAAGCCATCACCAACCTCTTCAAGTCATTTTGGATATGTGCAACCAACCACTGCCAGTCATGTTGGGAACATTAATTCTGTTGAGAAACCTAGATGGATAGGACATAAGCCTAAGTTCCCTTGTAATATTTGCAATGGAGATCACCTTACTCATTTGTGCCCTGGCCTTCCAGAGGTACGAAGATTGTGGTCCCTGTCTGCAAGCTCTTTTGATTCTGATTCTTCTGAGGTTTCCTCGCAGCCTATTCAACCATTGGTTGCGAAAGTGGTCATGCTGATGTAGTCATCAGCTGATCCCACTCCTCTTTCAGGGGTTGAGGTACCTTTAGACCATTGTTGACGGGCGAAATTGACCATCCGTCAACTGGGAGAGTGGAATTGGTCCGGGGTTGTCTAAATAACCCAAGCCATTTGGAATGGACCACCTTGATGAGTTTAATGGCTCCGTTGGCCGCTCTAAGGTCTCCTAAGAAAACCAAAGAGAAAAACTGATCTGAGCTAAGTGATCTATCTAAACTAAATAAAATAAATTAACTATAACTAAATACAAGAAACTAACTAAAATAAAGGAAACTAGAGACTAATAAAACAAAGAGAGGAACTAATATACTAAATATAAACTATTCTAACTATTCTATCTACAAACTACTAATTACACTTATAATAACTCAAATCAACTATCTAATTATCAGCTATAATTATTCTTATTCACAAATGTACACTATTGACAATCTACAGATTTGATTAAAACCTACAAAACTCATGTGTTTGCTGCCTTAGGACAACCAAGAATCTCTTTTTTGACTTTTATATTTTATGAAAAAGACATAAACATTACTGAAATTAAACCATCTAATATATTTACTGAATTTAAATAATCTAATATAAATCTAATTAAACTTACATCTATATTAAACTACTTAATGAAAACAGTAAACAACTAACTAATTGACCTAGAAAAGCTCCAAGTCTGCCCTGTGTATGATTGCTTCTAAGCTGTTCGGAGGAAGAAATTCACACCGTTTAATCCAAAAGCTTCTCGCAAATGATCAGCTATGATGCTTCTTGAAGTATGTTACAGGACAAACAAGACATAAAAGAAAATCATAACAATTTTCTGATTATAAATTCCTGCGAAAGGGAAACCTATTGTGCAGCAAATCTATATATTATAATTCAAATAATGAAGAAGACAAAGCTATCATTCACAAACTGAACTAACAATTGTTATGTCTTTTATCTATTTGGAAGAAACAAGATATAGATGACAGTAATAAAATTATATCATTTGAATTTGATTTAGATAGCAAAAGTAATACTAAACCACAACCAAAGTGATATACAAAACATGGAACAAAGTGTTGATATATTGAAAAGCAAAAGCTATGACAAAACACCAATTCTGCTCCAGTCTCAATCAAAAATCCATATCCTTGTTCTCCCACAACTGAGGATGATCGATTATTACAAAACCATAGGTTTATATAGGTTTCTCACAAGGTAAAACATCCTTGTGAATAATAACAAATTGTTTTACATAATCTGGGGAAAAATCCCTAAATCTCCTAAACTAAGGAAATAAAATGCAAGTAAAATTTGTAGATCATCCCCTAACTGCTCATGATATCTATTGCCAATTAGAATTTGTGTGCAATAGAACACAAAAATCAAGTTAGAAGGATGTTTTATTAGAAAAACAATAAAAAAATGACTTTACAGACTTAGCTACAGAATCCTCTGATTCGGTAGCTAGTCAAGAATAGTAAACAGGACTAGATATAATCAAATAAAATCAAATCCAAAACTAATTACTAATGATTCAATTATTCCTTAAATTAAATCAAATCAAAAAGAAGGCAATCGGGACAGGGTAGGAATACTCTGTTTTTCCAATTGACATAAAATCGAATCAAATCTTAACAAGACTGTTTCATAAATGCAACCAATGGTAAACCAAATCGTATGGGATACAAAAAAATCATTATTGATTTGCATAAGATTCATATCGTTTAATCCATTGCCAATATAGAAAGCCTATCATGATTTCATGCATAACCATATCCATAGAATCCAGCCATAGACTTCGTTTGTTGAGTTGCAACCAGTTCACAGGTATGACCGAAAACAATGATCAATTATAATCATAACAGCAGATTGATATCACTTAGCTAAAAGCATGATACATAAATTGCTTCCATTGTAATCGGATGAAATCATATCGACTCAAAAATCTTCACACAGTCAATGGACAGAGTTGCGATAAAATCGACAGAATTCATGAACTGGGCAATAATCAACACGAATCTTTACTGAGTTAATTATAGAAATAGTATCGAAACCCTGAACAGAATCCAATTCAAACAATAATGAGAATCGAAATAAGTTGCAATTGATTATGTATCAACGGAAAAGTATCAGATCTGGTTGAAAGACAAAAATAGCTAACTGGTTTATCAATCATGTTTACTCATAACTAATTCAAATCATACCATTTATTGTGTTTGAAAATTGAAATACCAACAACAGTCTTATTAACAGAGCATCAAGCTAAATTTGAACAATCATATCTATTCGATGGTCCATCGAATCAAAACCAAATCCAATCGTATCTTAAGCTATAATGAAAAATTGATTTATCACCACAAAAATTATATGCAGCGAAGCATGCTTATGCAACAGAGCAGGTAAAATATGTACACAGAGAGTAATATAAATGAGTGAAAATTATACCATCACAGTTGCTGAGACTATGTCAATTTTGAATTCACAATTGCAGTTGCAGACTCGACATTTTTGAACAAGATTGAACCCGTAGTTTGTTGCTTCTTGTCGTTGGGCTGCACCTTTGCATTCTGACCAGTGAGCTTTGCCACTTGGTTTTCCAAATCGTGGATTCTGGATTGCAGCGTAGGTACATCCAAGTAATATATTTCCAACCACAACCCACACTAATCGCAAGGTGCAACAACAGGTTGAGCAGTCGAGGGTTTCGACGATTCACCAAGGGTTTCATGGGGTGGTTCAATACCGGGGAAATCAGGGTTATCCCGTAGACAAGGAGGTAAATTCTTGACAAAATCATAAGGAGGTTTGCCACACAAGCCCTCTGAGTAAGGATACTCTTCGGCGAGAAAACGTTCAATGTCTGAATCAGAGTCTTCGTTGACCACGATAGACTCTAATTTTGCAGGGGGTTTGGGTTTATTTCTCTCCATGCGAGAGATTAACCCTGCATTTTTCTTACCCTTAGCATTAGTATTGGTTTTAGTTTTAGGCTGCTTCGTCGCGGGTTTATCAACTTCGGCCTGTTTAGTCACAGCCATAGGCAAATTCGTAGGTGAGTCGGGTTTAGGTTTGGGTAGTAAAACACTATAAGGCACAGGGGTAGGTCTGCTTTCGGTCACCATGGGCTTATCAACCTGTGGAGGGTTCGATTCTTCAAAGACATTACGGCTGAGAAAATCATGCCAAGAATCACGACGTAACCCTAACTTGTACAGCAATATCATTTTAATCAACCCCAAATGGAAGAGGCTAGTATCAGCTTGGCTACGCTTGTACCTTTTAGCCATCTTGAACAAACTTCTATGCAGATAGTGCGGCATACTAAGTTCGAAACCCATAAAAACCATCAATAAACGCAGGTGAAACAAGAAAATGAACCCGTACCCGCCTTCACAAGTAACGAATTACTTGATAATCATCAGGAGATCATACCAACGGGGTTTCAACATCTTTGCAGGCAAACCTCTGTCGCATGAGTTCACTGTGCAAGAATGAAATAACAATGTCCACGGGACATCATCTACCTTGCAACTCTTCGACCATTTTTGTCCCGTAACAGGCAAGCTGGTTGCCAAGCTGAGAAACTGTTCAGTGATTTCAAGCTGGACATCTCCAACTTTGGCTCGGCAGCCATCGAATGACAATGCAAATTGCCGAGCCACAGTGAGGTTATAACCATCGAACTTCCTAATGAAAGCGAGCCACCCGAGATTTTCCAGGTCACTATACGCACCATCAAACATTAAAAGTGCTTGGAACCCGTTGGGCTCGGCCCTTACGACAGGAGCCATGGCTTCTGTGCATGGTGGGGTTTGAACTGAACAAACAATGCACAGGGTCAAAAACGATAGGGTTTAACAGCTTCAATGCTCAAGGAGGCCGGAATTAACTGCATGCGTGCGAAGGTGGTGGGATTACCACCGCCATGCAATGTATTAATGACTGTGTACAGTGCTATCCCATCCATAATCATAAACGTTTAAACCATATGTATCGGCCAACCAAATAGGTGTACAACCATATCAACGTGCCATTCATCCGAAATAGAACCAACACCATATGTTATAATCATGCGCCAAGTATACAGTTCAATCCAACATGAAATCCAACATTATCCAACGATTCATCGTATCAATCAAATGTTTTTAAACCAATGTTGATTCAATCATGCCAATGTATAGTTTGAAACTATGATTGTTCAATGTAATGTCAAACTCACAATGTACCAAGCATCAATTAAACTATAAAGTTGAAACCCAAAAGATTTAATCAATGCGCCTTTGTGAGACTCAAACCACTGACTTTATTTCAAATCGACCTTATAATATTACCAATGCATTCATTGCACATTCAAATGTTTATATTTAAAAGTTTTTTAGAACATTGCAACCAAAAAAATCTCATATAATCAATGAGTCAAGAGCTCATAGCAATAAGCACATAAGACCAAAATCAATCATGAATTTTATAGGATCAAAGGTAACCAGTAAATCTTCATGCTCAAAGGCTTAGTAATCAAACAGATCCAGATGTGCAATCAAGGTAAGAGTATGCTAAAGGACAAAAGTTTGAAAAAATCTTTTGGAGTCATGTGATAAACCAATGGTCAAGTCTCTTTCAGAAAAATCAATAAAAGACGACGACAGTCCAAACGATGAAAGAGGTGTTTTCACACTTTCAGTTGTGAAAATCGAAATGAAACCAAATTGCAATTGTCGCAAAAATGAAACAAATGTCTAGTTGCACAATGCGACGATGATTTGTCGTTAATGAGACAAGAGGTGTAGGCAGCTTTGTTTTTTTAAGAGCAATTAAAAAAAATGAGTTGGCTGCCAACAATGGCGACACACTGGGAGAAGCAGTTATCTCTGTTAAAAGAAATGAATTCAGATTAGGACATCAAAGAAAAATTCAACTTGAAAGAACAACTAGAAGATCGTACTAACATCATCATCAACTATCTTTTCCAGCGAAGTTTTAAAAGATGCAAACCAAGAACAGTCTTTAAGATCAACAAGTCATGATTTTTATGATAAAATCTTCAATACTGTTGGCATGGCCACTGCTACCAGCAGGCGTCCATAGCCTCGACAGAGTTTCCATTTAACCCACTCGGATGTCTTTTTCCTGTCAAGAAGCTCTAGATTAGAATAAAGGACATTAAAGAGGTTTCTCATAATTTTTACACAGATTTTCATGTACCCGACATTGCTTCGCTGCCAGCGGGCCTGTTCAGTACCCCGACGAAGTTGTCTTGGCGCCATGCTTGCATTTACCCGCTGCCAGCGGACCTGTTCAGTATCCCGGAGGGTTTACAAACACTTCCCACAGCTCTTATTAATATTTTTTATTTTGTTTTTCTTTATAGATAGCTGAGCGGGGTGATGCTGAAAAATCTTGATATTTTGTCATATTTTTTTTTTAGACCTCATCAGAATTTTTTAAATACTGTCCTTATTCATCTCCATAAATGTTTTATTTCTAAAACAACTTACTTTGACAGGGAGACATCCTTTTGATTCATTCCTTTACGGAAAAGGGACAGCGTAAAAAGATAAAGATAATCACAACAAACTTCACTTAGAGATTGAAATTAGTAAACTTCTTTCAAACAACATTTGTCAATACCATTTTCAGAAATAATATCATTGATGTTTGTATAGTCTTTCAGAAGTTGTTTCAGCGAAGAGATTTTCTTATGGTTTTTGTCTGAATGGCTCAGTGCATAGGCATGCATATGTTTCAAAACACGCAAAACTGATCAATCCAAATCAAAAATCAAAACGACAATAAAACAAAAATAAAAACAAAAGGAAATATTTACATAAAATACAAAGATAAAAATCAAGCAAAGTATCTTTTTAGGACTTGGCCATTTACCGGATAGGTGTCAAGCTATCCTTCAAGACTCTGCAAGTGAAAGGAACTAGGACCCAACTTTTCAGCAATCAGAAATGGCCCGAGCCACAAATTTTGAAATTTAGTGTGTTCACCCTTCCTTTCGTGTGGTTTGTCCCACTTTAAGATGAGATCGCCAACTTCAAAATTTCTATCAGAAGAAGAATTAGAATCGAACCAGCTTTTAATTAGTTGTTGAAGTTGATCTAGTTTACGCTTGGCTTGAGTTCTTAACTCTTCTAACTTCATCAGAGCATTGATACGACTTTCTAAAGGGGGACATTCTTCTTCTTGAACTTTTTGTGACAATCGGAGTGAAGGAAGAAGAATATGAGGTGGAAAAATGGCTTCTCTACCATAAACAAGAAAAAAGGGAGAGTTACCTATAGTGGCTTTGGGTGTTACCCTATCAGCCCATAGTGCATTAAGCAGTGCGTTGTGCCAGTTCTTGTGATTTTCAGCCACGGTTCTCTTGATAATCTTGATCAAGTTCTTGTTGGTTGATTCTGCTAAGTCGTTACCCTGGGGATAGTAACTCACGGAATACTTAATCTTTATTCATTTTTCTAAGGCAAAGTCACTCATATCAAGAGTGGAAAAGTATGAAGCATTATCAAAGACTAGACAATTAGGTATGCCAAAATAGGTAATGATATGCGAGTTGAGAAAAGCGATCACCTGACTTGTGTTAACAGTTCTCAGCGTGGCGGCTTCAGACCATCGAGTAAAGTAATCAGTGGCTATCACAATATACTTGTGCTATTATGAGGATGGAGGGTTAATAGGACCAATGATATCAAGGCCCCATTGCTGAAAAGGAGAATCAACTGTAACGGGCTGCAAGGGGAAGGCTGGTTTTTTCAATCGCCCTGACGCTTTCTGACAAATGATACATTTTCGGCACCAGGCGTGGGCATATATAAAAAGAGTTGGCCAGTAATAACCAGCTCTTAAGACTTTATGAGCAGTGGTATCGCCACCGAAGTGACCACCAGCTTCTCCGGCATGCAACTCAAGCAAAACTTTCTCTGCTTCGTCCTTTTCAAGACAACACATCAGTACGCCGTCAAAATTTTGACGAAACAATATACCGTTAATCAGATGAAAGGAGGCAGACTTTAGTCTCAAATCTCTTCTTTTGGCAGGGTCAAGGTGACGAGGTGCTGATCCATGTTGAAGACAGTGTCTAATATCGTCGTACCAAGGACTCACTAGATTTTGTGTGCAACAAATCAAACTGTGATCGCGTTGTTCTAGGTCTGACGTATCATTATCTTTTGGTTGTTCAATTTCTGAATCAACTACCAATTTACACAACCCTTGGCCTCTCACGATCTGAGCTGGAGTGATTTCTAAGTCAAACTCCTGCAAGGAGGTGACCCAGTTGGCTCTTTTCTCTCCTAACTCTTTTTGCACTAACAAGTTCCTAACGGCAGGGTAGGGAACAATGACCTTGGTCCTTGACTTCAAAATATAAGACTGAAAATGCTTAACTACCTTGAAGACAGTGTAGGCTTGCCGATCGACCGCTGGGTAGTTAAGTCCAGCGCCTTTGAAAGAAGAGCTCATAAAGGCGATGGGTACTTCATTGTTCTCGGCGTTCTTCTGAGTTAGAACCGCGACATAGGAACGATCAGAGGCAAAAGTATAGAGTGTAAAGTCTTGAGAGAAATCAGGGCTCATGAGAGATGAAGCATCAATTATAGCCTTCTTTATATCGTTAAAAGTTTGGTTTTCAGTGGGTCCCCAGTGGTATTGGGTGTCCTTCTTTATCAGGTTCTGAAGAGGTCTGACCATTTCGGAGAAGCTGGGGACAAATCTTCTCACGAAATTGATCTAGCCTAAGAAAGACTGCATGGATTTCTTGGAGGTAGGTGGGGGAAGTTTAGTGATGACTTGGGTCCTCTCGGGGTCAATAATCATTCCATCACTAGACACAATGAATCCTAATAGTTTACCCTGTTCTACTGCAAAAATGGACTTCTTAGGGTTCAAGGAGATGCCATATTTACGACATCGTAGCAGAACGGCTCGTAAGTGATCTAGATGATCGTCTTTGTTTTTAGAATAAACGGTCACATCATCTAGGTAGACTACTATGGAGTGATTTATCAAGCCTCAGAAAGCAATATCCATTTCTCTTTGAAAGGTAGCACCGGCATTGATCAATCCAAAGGGCATTTTGCGATATGCATAAGTGCCCCACAGTGTACGGAAGGTAGTTTTTAATTGGTCTGACGGAGACATTAAGACTTGGTTGTATCTAGAGAAACCATCCAATAAGGATAGCCTCTCAGAACCAGATACTTGTTGAAGTATCTGTTCCATAGGAGGAACAGGATAATTATCTTTATCAGACACTTTGTTGAGGTTCCGGAAATCGACACAAAGTCGAATTTCTCCATTTTTCTTCTGCACTGGGATGAGGTTGGATACCCACTGAGTGTGTCTAACAAGAAAAATTATTTTAGCACTTAGGAGTTTATTCAATTCTTTTTGTACGGTCGGTTCCAGTTTAGGATGCATTTTCCTCAGTTTCTGTTGGAAAGGCAAGGTTTGGGGCTTCATTGGGATGACATGATGTATAATATTAGGATCGAATGTTTTAAGATCTTCATAATTCCAAGCAAAGACATCCTTGAATTATTTAAATAGCTTAACAAAAGCATCTTTTTCTTGCTTAGAACATCCCAAGCCTAAGTTGATACACTGAGGGTTTTCACTAGTTCCTAAATTGACTTTTTCATAGGATAAAGAGGAACTGTTGGTTTTACAATTGACCGTCTTTTTGAATTTATCTTCAAAATCATAAAACTCTTCTAATCTAGCAATAGATTTGGGTATGGGATTTACCATGTCCAATAGAGCTTCGGGAGATTTCAGATTAGGTATTACCGTAAAGTCATGCAAATTGTCATCGTGCGTTTGTTAATCTATCACAGCGCCCTGGAAGGTTTCTTCCATGTGCATAAAGTTAATGATCTGCTGATCATCATCAAATACTCTCCAGTTCGTGATATTATCCGGAATAGATGGTCGAAACAATAGTTCCACAGAGAATGCGTTTGGAGATAAGCCTTCTGCAGGAAGAATTTTAGAGGCAACATTAGCTAGTAAATCAGCTTCGGTATTATTCAATCTAGGAATGGAATTTATATCAAAAGCAGAAAATTTGTTTATTAAACTCCATACCTCAGACTGGTAACACTTGAGATGCGGGGTAAGAAAATGTATAGAATTTCTCACCTGTCTAACCACTATCTCAGAGTCGCCGAATACAACTAGATTTTGAATGTGCATGTCTAAGGCTTTTCTGAGACCTTGTAGTAAAGCCTCATATTCTGCAATATTGTTAGTACATTCAAATTCTAATCTACAAGCGAGCAATGTTTTGTTACCTGCCGGATCAATGATGATGCAGCCGGCACTAGCTCCTTCTTTAGACTTGGAACCATCGAAATATAAAGACCAAATTTGATTCTTATCAGGCTCACCGGATTGTTGGATAGAATTTGTTGGTTGCGTACATGCTAAGATCTCGGATTGCTGTTCTGGATTGTTGATAGGTGAAATTTCAGCCATGAAATTTCCGAAGTAGGTGTCCATCCCTTGGACTTCAGGTGAATCAGCCGGAGATGTGTATGGTTCATTGGGGTCATTCAAGTCCATTACCGTGAATTTGAGGTAATGCTCACGATTCACCTTGATCTTGTTGGGCTTGCCATTTTCTGGAAGCCATAAGTGAGACCAGTCTGTTGCGAAGTAACCATGTAGCTGCTCCGACCAGTCCCTGCTCAAAAACATACCATACACTTCTGGAATATCTACCACAATTATATCAATAACTTGATGAACCTTTGGGTTAGATGATAACCTAATCAATACATTTTTCAGCTCGCCCATAACTTTAACATCCATTCTATCAAGTTGTATGATTTTCAAAGAAGAGGGTTCTACTTCAGCATTAATCTTTTGGAAGACTGACCAAGGCATTACATTTGATGATGCTCCTGAGTCAACCATACAGCTATGCACATTTCTGTTGAAGATTTCGAAAGTTAAAAGAAAAGGAGGTACATTCTTGCGAGTATTTAAAGTTGTAGCTTGCGGTTTCTTACTCGCATTCTCTAAGACTACTTTATCTGAATTATTTACACTATTTACGTTGTTATTTACATTATTTACTTTTGGTACAGGAAGGCTTCCTTTATCTTGAGGATCATGATTACTTTTTGTGGAATTCTTCTATGGAACTTTGCTTTGCACAACCTTATTACCATTTGAATTACCATTCTTGCCATTGTCTAAAATATTTTGCAACATCTTTTGTAACAAAAATGGAAATTTCAACAACTCATAAATAGAAATGTTAGCCCGTAATTTCTTAAGATCTTCAACAACATCATAATCTATTTTGGGGCTAGCATTACTCTGTTTAATTTCTGCTGATTTAGATGGCTTTGCAGGCAAAGTTGTAGCGTTCTCAGCAGGAGGTTTGTTCGCGGTCTTGCTCCTAGTATTGTAAGGGTGCACAGTCTCAAAGTTAGCTTGAAAGATACTATCAGAGAGGTGACCAAAGATATTAGGAGAAGACTCTTCTTCTTGGGTTGTTTCCTGCTCAATCTCCTCTTGAGGGATGTCAGGAGGGATCAAGTCATCTTGGGCTCCTAGAATTGTCTGTAGAGCACATTGCAAACTTTCTAGGTTCAAGCCTTCAGGGTTTGGATTAGGCCGGTTTGGGGGAAAAGGCTTTCAGAAAGGAGGTTTATAGGGTCCTTTGCTCGAAGAGGCTTCCTCGATCAACCTTTTTAAGTCTACAAATTGATTAGATAACTTTTGTACAACTTTGGTTAAGTTTTCCAACTCAGAGTTTTTGGGTTGTGTTTTGTTTTGTGTAGGTCTGGGAAGAATTTCAATCTTCTTCTTGGAATATGAAACAGTCTCAGTCTCGTTGCTAGAAGAATCCTTAAGACTAAGAATGTCCTTTTCAATTTGCGTAGCCTCTTCAAAGGCTTCTAGTAAAGTGGCCTTTTTGGATCTTTTCACCCAAATAGCGATACTTTGATGTAGAGCTTTAGTGTAGTAAGCTATTACAAGGCTTTCTGCAGGGATTCTATTCTTAAGTGTTAAAAATATTTGATTAAAATCTTTAACTTTTTCTTTGGCATTCATTTTTAAGTTTGAAAGATCCATGACTAAGACTTCAAGAGGTTTGCCATCTCCAAATTTTTCCAAAAAGCATGACTCAAATTTTTCCCAAGACACTATAGTGTGAGGTTGCTGGGCAAAGTACCAAGTGGACACATTACCCTCAAAGGTGTAAGGGAACAACCTACAGACAACATCTTCATGTTCTATGTTACGGAGTCTGATGGCTAACATAAATTTTTGATATGATCTTCTGCTATCTGTTTTGAATTGGGATCAAACTTAGGAAGCCATTTTTCCGGATGCTTAGGTAAAGGGTGTTGGGATCCAGGTGTTCACATTCAAATGGTCACCAGGTGAGAAAATGGAGAGTGCTTTCATACCCTGTTGGGTTTGGCAGGGCAGAATATATGTGGAGCAAAGGGTTAAAGGAAACAAAACTAACTACAATCTAACATCAACTAAAAACAAATAGAACTGAGAAACGAAACAATCAAACATTAAATACAAAACACAGGGGTCACCAATGGTTTCAGGCTGGTGTATTAATGAAACCGAAGCACGCTGAAGGAAGAGACCAGAGGTTCCTTCTCCCTCCAACGGAAGGCTCTTTGGGGCCCTCACACAATTCACTTTCCTTACAAATGAGATGAACTGCGCATAGCAGTGAAAGAACTCTCGTTAATGCAGCTGATGGGTTGTTGTTAAAGGATGAGCCCTTAACCATCTGGACAGCATAACAGTGCTTAGAATTCCCTGTCAAAACAGTGTATCCTCATGGCCTTTTATAGCAGCTCCTCAGGCGGTCACGTAACCTTCTCATAGTGTGAACAGGGACCCTTTTAGGGTTTATTTAGGTCATTAACCCGCCGATTTTGCGGATCCGGCTCTGATTTGAGAGTCAAATCAACTTGGGAGTTGGTCTGTAAACGGTTGGGAGGCCGACCTATTTAATTAATGCACCGTATTAGCAGGCGCGCGGGTTTTTATGCTGACAGCCACACATCGGGCGCGCATGCGCGCAAATCACGTTTTTGTTCTGCGCATGTGCGCGCACACCAAACCACTGTAAAGCGCCCTTCAATTTTTGGTTACTTTGTATAGTTTTTGACCCTTCTGGAGTGCTGTGAAATTAATTCAGTGCCATGAATGACTTCATTGCTGTTTTGATGATGCGGAGTTCTTGTCGCCATGTGCAGACAAAATTTCAGTGATAACAGATGCCCCCTGATGGATGAGGTTAGGAGCATATGTATAGCCGAAATCCATCAATGTTTCTTCTACTGAGAATGGTGTTGTAAGGGAGAGCAAGAATGGGACCGTGTAGAGCAATCCATTGGAGAAGAAAGGAACCTGTAGATCCCGACCTTCCACAAGGTGCGTAACAATATACAAGTGTGTACAAATGAGGCGGGCATGCCCCATGCTCGTTATGATGTAACTCTGAAGAAAAAATGGCTGAAGTGTTGGTGTAGACAACTGCAGCGCCCTCGGGGGCAGAATGATAAAGGCAGAAGATAATTCTGCAAAGGAACAGACTCTGACCCAGTGGTAATGGTCGCGGAGGTAAACAACGACGGTGATGTGGGCATTGGTGGCCCGACCAAGTTCTGAGGTCTTCGGCATTTGATAATAAAAACTGCAATAGTCGCAAAGTAAGACCCACCGCAACATGAAAAAGTGTCGGCGTCGAATGTTATGGGGGTCAACGACATCAGGGAGCAATGGTGTTTCCCCCTGTGCCGTCCGAGATCTCTCATTGAATGGGAAATGAGAATCAAGATACTGTTGCCCTTTTGGAAAAGTGTGCTGATGTCGACAAAAGGAGGATGCAACTCTCAGAAGCAAAGGGATTCGTGGAATGTACTATGGTGGAGAAGTGGCAGAGGTACATAGATGAAGTCAAGAAATGGGAAGACTCAAGACTGCCCTTGGTTGGAGGGAGATGATAGAATGAATGGCCGCAACCGTGTGACAAGATCAAGTGTCAGGGGGACGACAAGATCAGGGATAAGTTGTGCCAGAGGCGGGACAAGGTGAACAAATTCAAAGGATAAAGGTAAGTGACCTGGGTAGTACTCTGAAAATATAGACGATGCCGGCGGGGGAAAATGAGAAGTAATGCTCCAACCAAGGGTGACATGGGTTGCGTGTGGCCAAAAGGAAAGTAGGTCGCCAACAATGACGACAAAAGCGAATAACTGGAAAAAAAGGCGTTTCTACAATAAATAATGAATAAATTTGGGGAAGATGTACAAATACAGAAACGGGTGCCCCAGTGTGAAATGAGTGCCCCAGGGAGGGCAGAAACTTCGGGAAAACTGATGAAGGGTGGGAGCCCCATTGGCGAGTTTCTGTATGAGGTAGGTGAAATGAAGATAGGTTCGCAGATGGGCAAACTGATGGTGGATGAAATGGAGGGTTCATGATCCTGCGGATGGGCAGGTAAAAAGAACTGAAGCATAAAGCGATGATCTGGGAGTCCATGGGGGAAAGCTAGCAAAATGAGGAGAAGGAGTATGTGGTTGATCTACAACATGATAACAGACTAATGGGACTCCCATCCCTAAAGGAAAAGAACAACATGAGTGTCATAAGTGTAAAAAGGTGCTATGAATGAGACAACTCATGTGGGTAAGAAAGCTACCGGGTGCTAGTAACGTAGATGCAAAACAGAGGTCTGAGTACTGCAGAGCCGGAAAAGGGTGTCCTAAAGGCCAATATCAGAGGGAATGACTGGAAATGTAAATGCAATACAGCAGGAGAGACTACATGCCAGTGCTGAGTATATACCTGAAGGAATGATGTGGAGAGATGATGACCAAGTACCTGCACACAGAACAACCAAATACCCAAAGTGAACAATATCTGAAGAGAATACCAAATATGAACATGTAGTAGATAAATGTGACAATGCGCGTGTGTACCTGGCCATGATATGAGAAAAAGGTGCCTCGGGGGCTTAGGATGAAAAGTGGCCCAGGGACAACCATGATGTAGGAGGCAGGATGCTGATCCCGTGGCTGAAGACGGTTCGAAAAATGGACGCCGTGGGATCCCGGAATGGTGAGTGGAAGTTTGGAAAAAGGCCTATATATAGATGTAGGGCCCACATTGCCACCTCATTTGTACCTACTGCTACAGTGAGTTTCCGAGCAGATCCAGAGGAGATTGGGTGATTTCGAGAGCACGAGGCATCTGATTCACGGCGTGAAAGTTTCAGGTTAGTGGTCTGAACGTCCTGCATAGTAATAGGTTTCTAATTTTGGGGCAGGGTAGGTACGGGGGGTCGTACGGGAGTTTTAGGGGGTTTTTGGGTAGAGGGTGGGCCCACATGCACAGGCGACTCAGTGGAAGGCACACATGAGCGCGCGCCTGTACACTGAATAAGCACGCGTGTATGTGCATGAGTAGGGGTTTAAGGCGTGCCTGTAAAGTGGACAGGCACGCATGAGACCACACCTGTGGGGTGAATAGGCCCGCTCACGAGCGCGCCTGTGGGTATGACAGGCGCGCCCGAGCGCGCGCCTGTAATTTGAACAGGCGCACTTATGAGCGCGCCTGTGGGAAAAATATGCGCGCGCACATGCGCACCTATACAGTGAACAGGTGCGCATGTGGGAACGCCTGTGGGTGGTAAAACCACGCCTTTGAGGCAAGGTTTTAGGGTGAAAAATTAACTTATTTGATGTCTGGGATAATTGCTTAAGCTAATATAGGACTCTGGGTTGTGTGCAGGTGGTGAGCAGCGACCATGGATGTGCGGTGGCATGAGCGGGACTGGTCGCAGCTGCGAGAGGCTGTGGCCCGTGCGAGGCCTGCAGTTCGAGCGTCTTTAGCAGCCAGTGGGTTGCTAAATTTTTTTGAGTGCCCTTTGATACGGGCCCAAGAGTATTGTCTCCAGTTCTTTATTGAGATGTGGAGCCCCGAGCAGCATTGCTTCCTCGTGCGAGGAGAGCAGATTACCTTCACTGTGGTGGAGGACATTTATTTCTTGACTGGGCTCCCCTTCCAGGGAACACCGTTGCCGGCAGATCCTGTGCTGCTGAGAGATACGCATCTGCAGGATGTCGCTGAGCGATACTGCTCAGGTGAACATTATATGACTATGAAAACAGTGCGCATCAGTGGGATAGATGCCCTGCTGCATCGTTGTGTAGCAGCGATGATAGTTTGGGTGTATGGGACCCGAGCGCCCTACCGGATTAGTGGTGGCGAGCTGTACCTGATGGAGAGGGTGGTGGTGGGCCGTGAGCGTTTCGCCTGGGGGCTGACTCTACATGCACAGATGATTGCGTAGCTGGACCATTGTCGAGCTAGAGGCGCTGGGGAGTTCGCCTTTGGCTCCATCCTGGTGGTCTTCTTCTTGGAGAGGGTGCCGATGTTGCGCCCGAGGGTGCTGCTAGAGGTACCAGGGGTACGAGAGCCGCATTTGAGGTGGTGGTCATAGATTTTGGTTCGCCATGGTGGTGGCGAAGGGGGATATTACTTTACTGTGGAGGCAGCACAGATATGGCGGCAGATGCCGCAGGTTATACTCGAGTTCCCCTATGCTGGGGTGGATTTCCGGGGGGACCCGGATATGGTACTGCCTCTTGGGGAGGTTTTTGACCACAGAGGTATGTTGTGTATTTGTATGTTGTGATTGATGTTGTGATTTTGATATACCGGTGCATATGTTTGATGTATAGACACTGATACCATCTGTTGTTGATTTTTTGGTGCATGTGCAAATTTGGCACCTCGCGGGCGTGAGGTGGAGTTGTACCGAGCGCCAGCGCAGTGAGAGCAGGAGAGACCACCACATGGAGGGAGGCGCCTGATTTGATGACCCTGGTGCGGGGCCATCTCATGCTCCTCCGGCAGTAGCCGGAGTAGATGATGATGATATTCGCTGTCATTTTGAGACGGTGTTTTGAGACGTGCCTGAGGGCATGTGGATCTGTATCCAGGATGAGGAGTTCCTGGAGCAGTGCATCGGGTTACCGCCACCATGGAGGTCGATCATGCGGCGAGCAGCTGTGCTCACTGCGATGACGAGTGGATGCCTGTCGCCTGGGCAGGGTGGTCCTGCGGATGTTCCACCACCACTGCCTGGGGCAGGTGGGGGTGGGCCACCACCGCCTCCTGAGGGAGGGGCAGCTGGGGATGCCCTAGAGGCACCCTGATTGTATGATGTATTTTGGTTTTGATTATATAGGCTGGTGAGCCGATTTTTTTGTACCGAGATGCGGCACGGGCCAGTGGGCCGATGCATTTTTTGTATGTAAACATTCGGATGGCCGGAGAGGCCGATATATATATATATATGAGTATACATATTTTTGAGATCCAAAATGTGTTGTTCATGTGTTTTTGTTTTGATGATGATGATGTCTATGTTTCCTATATGCTGTGGCAGGATGTATGAGATGTTTATGTATGTGTATCTTGATGTGATATATGCCGATCTAACACCATGTTAGCTATTTCATCTGTTGTTTGATTCAATTCTCTTGGAATATGTGTAAATGTTATGGAATAAAAATGTCGAGATAATAATCTAACCTGCAGGTATTTGCGAAAGAGGCATGGATCGCGTACACGATACACATTGTTGAGCTGGAGGACGACTAGCTGGGAGTCGAGGAAAATGCTAAGGTGACGAATATGATGATGCTAGGCGTCGGTCAGGAGGCCAATGACAGCAGTGTATTCAGCTTGGTTATTGGTTGCTGGTCCTAAACAGATGCCGCTGGAATGTAGCATTTCATGTGAAGGGGTGTAGAGCGCCCAAGCAGCCGAAGCGAGATTTTGTGTCCAATGGATGGCACCGTCGGTGTAACCAATGTGGTAAGCTAGTGGAGGAGTCATCTGTCAATAGCACAAAGGATAGTTTAGACGAGAAGGTAGGGAAAAAAGATTAAAAACACTAAAAACGCAACCTAAAGTAGCATGACTACTTCTAAGCATAAAATTTCTTGAGGTATAACCCATTGACGGGTTCTTTGAGCGTGAGGCCTTCAGGAGAGGCCAGGATGTATGTGCCTTTGGTGAGGCAATGTTGGATGATGTAAGGGCCGTGCCAAAGTGATTCAAATTTTCCGTGGCCAAAGGTATCGTGAGCAATATCATAGGCGAGGACAAGGTCGCCTTCGCAAAATGATCGAAGGTTGACATGACGATCAAAGGTAGCCTTGGATCATTTTTTAGCTGCCTCGTTGTTCTGTAATGAGGATCGACGATCCTCATCCAGAGACTCCAAGTTCAACAAGCACTGCTCCATTGGAGCAGTGTCAGGTAAAAGCTCGATTGCGGTGCGAAGGGTGGGAATTTCGCACTCGATGGGAAGAGTTGCCTCGATCCCATGGACTAAATGAAATGGCGTAAAACCCGTGGCGGTCTTCACGGCCGTGCGATAAGCCCATAGTGCGGAAAATAACATATGATGCCAATTGGTTTTATGTTTATTGACCGTGCGCTGTAACATGGTCTTGAGGACTTTGTTCACTGCCTCGACCTGTCCGTTGGACTGAGGGTAGTATGGTGAAGAAAACTCGTGGGAGAAGCCTAACCGATATGCGAGTTCGACGAAGATCTCATTCTCAAAATGTTTCCCATGATCGGACACTAGTTGGAGTGGTACTTCGAACCGGGATATGACGTGGTTAAAGAAAAAATGCGCTGCAGTGTCAGCGGTGTTGTTGAAGGTGGGCATAGCTTCAGCCCATTTGCTGAAGTAATCGACAGCCACAACAATGTATTTGTGACCATTGCTGGAGGGGGGATTACAAGTCATAAAGTCAATGCCCCATTTACAAAAGGGGCCGGTAGTGATGACTGGATGAAGAAGAGCGGGGGGAGCACGGGCTTTGTTGGTATAGAGTTGACATTGCTCACAGCGTTTCACGACATGAATGCAATCATGAAACAAGGTAGGCCAAAAGTAACCGGCCCAGATAATCTTTTGCGCGGTGGAGATACCGGCAAGATGGCCCCCACATGTGCCATTGTGGAAGTCATTTAAGACTTTGTCAGCCTCATCAATAGTCAGGCAGCGACGAAGAATGGTGTCAACGCCTCGCCGATATAGGATGTCACCGATGAGGAGATAGCGAGGGGCCTGATGGCGAATGCGTCGATTATCATCTCGTGATAGGTAATTACCGAACTTTTGAGTTCGTAGGTAGACGAGGAGGTCGCCATACCAAGGATCATCAGAAGCGATGTAAAAGAGATGTTTGTCAGGAAATTCAGTATTGACGGGGGTACTAGGTGTGTCAGAGGGAAGAGCCGTAACAAGTTCAGCGAGAACGAGGGCCTTCTTACTCTTTGGTGTCGAGAACTCGAGGTTGTACTCCTGAAGGATAACGATCCATCGAGAAAACTTGTTGTTAACTTGGCGACGGCTGAGCAAATATTGCATAGGGTTGGAATCTGCGACGACCTTGGTGGTGCGAGGTAGAATGTAATGACGCAGTTTCTGAACTACAAGGACAACTGCAAGAGCGAGTTTCTCTTCATGTTTGTACTTCAGGGGAGGCCCGAAGAGGTTCTTACTAACGTAGTAAATGACGTGTTCACGATTGTCATCTCCGAGCTGGACGAGGACGCTGGCTACTGATACAGCTGATGCTGATACGTAGAGGATGTAGTCGCGACTGTAGTCCGGTGCACTAATCAAAGGTGCATTGGAAAGTGTGTTTTTAAGATCGTCAAACGATTGTTGGGCATAGTAGTCCCACTGAAAAGAGATGTCGTGATGTAGTAAGTGAAGGAAACCATGTGCGTGTATAGCGTAATCAGGAACAAAGCATCTAAGAAAGTTGGCTTTGCCTTGTAGACTCTGAAGTTGTTGTATACTCCGAGGAGCTAGAATTTCGGTCATGGCTTTGACTTTGAGGGGGTCCACAGTGATACCACTTTGTGAAACGATAAAACCAAGGAGGCGCCCTGCGGTGACACAAAACACACAATTGAGGGGATTCAAGCGGATGTTGTACTGTCGGCATCGTTGAAAGATGATTCGTAAATCATCGAGATGCTAGGTGCGTTTCTTAGATCGAGCTGTGAGGTCGTCTAAGTAGGCGAGGATGATTTCAGCCAGATCGTGAAATATGTATGTCATCGCCCGCTGGAATGTTGCGCCGACATTCTTTAAGCCAAAAGGCATGAAACGATATGCAAAAGTACCCCACGGGGTAATGAATGCAGTTTTATACTGATCGGCTGGGTGGATTTGAATTTGGTTATAGCCAGAGAATCCGTCCATAAAGGAGAGAGCCTCGTGGCTGGCGCAGTCGTCGATAACCTGATCGATGAAGGGCGTTGGAAAGTTGTCTTTGGGACATGCGTTATTGAGATCACGAAAGTCCGTGCAGATGCGGATAGTGCCCTGTTTCTTGTCGACAGGTATAGGGTTGGAAACCCATGAAGTGTAAGCGATGGGGTAAATAAACCCGGCTGTACGTAATTTGTCAATTTCGGCTTTGATAGTCGCGGCCTTGGAGGGATGTAGCGGTCGTTGTTTCTGGAGAACAGGTGTGATGTCAGGCCATGTGTCGATGCGATTCTCGACGATAGATGGATCGAGACTAGGCATCTCCTTGTATGACCAAGCGAAGATATCCCTGTATTCTTGGAAGAGGGCTTTGTATGCGGCAATTTCCTGAGGAGTGCAAGCAGCTCCGATGATGATTTCTTCGACGACACCACTTTTCATGGAAATGCCGATTTTGATGGTGGGGGAGATGTTGGCCATATTACCTTCTTCAAAAGTTTCAGGGGCGGGGATGGGATTCTTGAACCAATCAATAGTCCCGGATGGGATAAAATCTTTGGTTTCGACCGCATACACAGGGTCTTGATTAGGAGGCATGAGGGCTTCCTCTGGGAGGAAGAGTGCACGATGATGTAGTGCGTCCCAAGGAAAGTCTGGGTTGTGTAGTTCTTCCAGTATTTCCTCGTCATTTTGGAAACAACGAGAGTATAAGGGATCATGATGAGTGATCTTAGTGCTAGTGTGATTGCCCCCTGCTGGAGTAGCAAGGGGAGGTTTATAATCAGACGGTGAGGGTTCACTCAACATAAGCCATATGTTGAAGTACTGAGGGGTACCGGTAGTGGTTGGGTGGAGGGTCTCTGTATGAACAAGAGAGTTGGGAGGATTACGGGGTAACTCCTCAGAGATGTCATGTAAGAACCATGGAGGCGTTGGGAGTGCCTCAGGCTCTAGAGAAATGACATGACGATCTTCGGATGGTGAAGTAATGTTAATTATTGGCTCGGTGGGTTGGTGTTGCCGGGCCACTTGACGTTTCCTGTAGGCAAGGATCATAGGACATTGATATGTAAAATGGGCTAGTGAATCGCAGAGAGAGCAAGGGCATCTCATACGTTCATTAACTGACATAGTGACATAATGAATGTCAGTGATGTTTGAAGAGGACGTGGCGGGGTGTGGGTTGTTCTGGAAGTTCTGGCGTACAACCGCTAACGTCTGCCGAAAACGTGGCAGTGCTGGGCAATGGTGAGTGTAATGGCCATATTCTGAACATATAGCACACGCAAATTTAGTCCTCAACCCTTTACTACTGGAAGGGTTAGGGGTAGTGGTACTTGTAGTAGTGACGGGTGTTGGTGGAATGGGATTGGGGGGAATTAAATTCCGTAATTCAGGTAGGGATGGGCAGTTGTTGGTTTGGTGGCCCTCTTTCTCACATAGTGCGCAAGGTGGGGGGATGCGTGGGGGACGGGGAGCGGTGGGCTCCTTCTACTTCCTCCTGCCCCCAGCTGTAGCCGGGGGGGTAGGGAGTATGGGGGTAGTGGGGGTGGTGGGGGTGAGGATAGGAATTACCATGGGGAGACCTTCCTGTGGGTGGGGGACCATTTCAGGTGGATGTAGATACCACACTGGGATTGTTATCACCATATTGGGTAGTGTGAGCGTTGCGGCTACCTGGAAAGCTTCTACACTAGGTGGTGGGTAAAAGAAGGGAATTTGAGTGAGGGGTCGGGGAACTGTCTCCCAAATGGGACTAGGTCCCTGAGGGGGTGTGGATTCGGGGACTGTAGGGGTCGACAAATTCGCAGGAGGCTCTGTTGGGAGTGGTGTTGCGACTGTTGAGACGTCAGGACTGGCTGAAGCCTCCTGAGGAGGATGTGTATCCCCTGTGTGAGTTTTGTTAGACGTAACGATGCATACTTGATTAGGGGGAAGGAGTGGAGGTGCTCCATGATATGTCCCTAATAAGGATGGATCTTTGAAAATTCCAGGACCCATCTCTACGAGTGGATATACATCTTGGTTGGTGTG
>ML779865.1:144785-158974 GCA_009831015.1 Picea engelmannii
TGCCTATGTTTGTTTGACTATCCCCTTTATAAGTTGAGGGGTCTAAGTGGTGCAGTATTTAGAGCATGCATAACATCATTCTTGAGAAGGAAACTGACTTTCCCCACATCAAAAACCTTACAATGAAAAATTTAGTTCCAATGTGCGGCTTTTAGTATAGACAGAGGCGCGTGTGGCACCTGCGCGCGGAACGTATTAAGAACCAAAGCGCATGCGCGCGTCTGTGGGGTGGAATACCCGTACGCTTGTGCTAAGTTACTGAGAAAGAAACTCTGAATGGGTTTCTTTCGATTCTCCTGTGAATCGACTGGTTAGCAGGTCGGCGGAGGTCGGTTTGTGTCCCTGCAAGTTAATAAAACCAAAAGGAAAGAAAAATAAACCCAAATGAGGGAGGATTTGATACCTAACTCCCCAGTGGAGTCGCCAGTCTATTCGTGTTCAAATGGTCACCAGGTGAGCAAATGGAGAGCGCTTGCATACCCCATTGGGTCTGGTAGGGCAGAACAACTGTGGAGCAAAGGGTTAAAGGAAACAAAACTAACTACAATCTAACATCAACTAAAACCAAATAGAACTGAGAAACGAAACAATCAAACATCAAATACAAAACACAGGGGTCACCAATGGTTTCAGGCTGGTGTATTAATGAAACCGAAGCACGCTGAAGGAAGAGACCAGAGGTTCCTTCTCCCTCCAACGGAAGGCTCTTTGGGGCCCTCACACAATTCTCTTTCCTTACAAATGAGATGAACTGTGCATAGCAGTGAAAGAACTCTCGTTAATGCAGCTGATGGGTTGTTGTTAAAGGATGAGCCCTTAACCATCTGGACAGCATAACAATGCTTAGAATTCCCTGTCAAAATAGTGTATCCTCATGGCCTTTTATAACAGCTCCTCAGGCGGTCACGTAACCTTCTCATAGTGTGAATAGGGACCCTTTTAGGGTTTATTTAGGTCATTAACCCACCGATTTTGCAGATCCGGCTCTGATTTGAGAGTCAAATCAACTTGGGAGTCGGTCCATAAATGGTTGGGAGGCCGACCTATTTAATTAATGCACCGTATTAGCAGGTGCATGGGTTTTTATGCTGACAGCCGCGCGTCGAGCGCACATGCGCGCAAATCACATTTTTGTTCTGCGCATGTGTGCACGCACCAAACCACTATAAAGCACCCTTCAATTTTTGGTTACTTTGTATAGTTTTTGACCCTTCTGGAGTGCTGTGAAATTAATTCAGTGCCATGAATGACTTCATTGCTGTTTTGATGATGCAGAGTTCTTGTTGCCATGTGCAGACGAAATTTTAGTGATAACACCATGTACGGCTACAACATCCTGGTCCAACCAAGGTCTAGCAGGGTTGTTCTGATTTTCCATTGGGGAATTAGGTGTGGAAGGACGAGAAGGTGGTTTGACTTCGTCAGAAGAGGAATCTCCTCCTGAAGAAGAAGGAGATGAGGGAGGAGGTGAAGGAGGTATCCCAGATCCTCCTGCAGCAGGATTTGTGTTTGGATCTGTAGGATTCACATTAAGGTCTATATCACCTAGTTGTTCTCTGACTTCAGATAAGTCTAAAGGTTGACCCCACGGGCGATTTTTTTGCTTAAGACTAGCAAAGGCTTTGTGTGATTTGATAAGATATTGTCTAAAAATTTCTTGTATATCACCGCCTGTACGATTAGGGGTTGCTGGCTCAATTGTGATCTGAGGATATTCGGTTGAAGTAGTTGTTGTTTGAGGGGGGATACTATCAAATGAACGGATTCTAGTCACTATAGGGGAGCGATTAGGGGGTGGAGGAGTCTTGCGACCACCTCGTTCCATCAATTTAGTTTGGCCCTCCTTCTAGCGCCATTTGTTGACGGGCGAAATTGACCATCCGTCAACTGGGAGAGTGGAACCGGTCCGGGGTTGTCTAAATAACCCAATCTGTTTGGAATGGACCACCCTAACGAGTTTAACGGCTCCGTTGGCCGCTCTAAGGTCTTCTAAGAAAACCAAAGAGAAAAATTGATCTGAGCTAAGTGATCTATCTAAACTAAATAAAACAAATTAACTATAACTAAATACAAGAAACTAACTAAAATACAGGAAACTAGAGACTAATAAAACAAAGAGAGGAACTAATGTACTAAATATAAACTATTCTAACTATTCTATCTACAAACTACTAATTACACTTATAATAACTCAAATCAACTATCTAAATATCAGCTATGATTATTCTTATTCACAAATGTACACTATTGACAATCTACATATTTGATTAAAACCTGCAAAACTCATGTGTTTGCTACCTTAGGACAGCCAAGAATCTCTTTTTTTGACTTTTATATTTTATGAAAAAGACATAAACATTACTGAAATTAAACCATCTAATATATTTACTGAATTTAAAGAATCTAATATAAATCTAATTAAACTTACATCTATATTAAACTACTTAATGAAAACAGTAAACAACTAACTAATTGACCTGGAAACGCTCCAAGTCTGCCCTGTATATGATTGCTTCTAAGTCGTTCAGAGGAAGAAATTCACACCGTTTAATCCAAAAGCTTCTCGCAAATGATCAACTATGATGCTTCTTGAAGTATGTTATAGGACAAACAAGACATAAAATAAAATCATAACAATTTTCTGATTATAAATTCCTGCAAAAGGGAAACCTATTCTGCAGCAAATCTATATATTATAATTCAATTAATGAAGAAGACAAAGCTATCATTCACAAACTGAACTAACAATTGTTATGTCTTTTATCTATTTGGAAGAAACAAGATATAGATGACAGTAATAAAATTATACCATTTGAATTTGATTTAGATAGCAAAAGTAATACTAAACCACAAGCAAAGTGATATACAAAACATGGAACAAAGTGTTGATATATTGAAAAGCAAAAGCTATGACAAAACACCAATTCTGCTCCAGTCGGAATAAAAAATCCATATCCTTGTTCTCCCACAACTGAGGATGATCGATTATTACAAAACCATAGGTTTATATAGGTTTCTCAAAAGGTAAAACATCCTTGTGAATAATAACAAATTGTTTTACATAATCTGGGGAAAAATCCCTAAATCTCCTAAACTAAGGAAATAAAATGCAAGTAAAATCTGTAGATCATCCCCTAACTTCTCATGATATCTATTGCCAATTCGAATTTGTCTGCAATAGAACACAAAAATCAAGTTAGAAGGATGTTTTATTAGAAAAAGAATAAAAAAATGACTTTACAGACTTAGCTACAGAATCATCTAATTCTGTAGCTAGTCAAGAATAGTAAACAGGACTAGATATAATCAAATAAAATCAAATCCAAAACTAATTACTAATGATTCAATTATTCCTTAAATTAAATCAAATAAAAAAGAGTGCAATCGGGACAGGGTAGGAATACTCTGTTTTTCCAATTGACATAAAATCGAATCAAATCTTAACAAGACTGTTTCATAAATGCAACCAATGGTAAACCAAATCGTATGGGATACAAAACAATCATTATTGATTTGCATAAGATTCATATCGTTTAATCCATTGCCAATATAGAAAGCCTGTCATGATTTCATGCATAACCATATCCATAGAATCTAGCCATAGACTTCGTTTGCTGAGTTGCAAACAGTTCACAGGTATGACTGAAAACAATGATCAATTATAATCATAACAGCAGATTGATATCACTTAGCTAAAAACACGATACATAAATTGCTTCCATTGTAATCGGATGAAATCATATCGACTCAAAAATCTTCACACAGTCAATGGACAGAGGCGCGATAAAATTGACAGAATTCATGAACTGGGCAATAATCAACACGAATATTTACTGAGTTAATTATAGAAAAAGTATCGAAACCCTGAACAGAATCCAATTCAAACAATAATGAGAATCAAAATAAGTTGCAATTGATTATGTATCAACGGAAAAGTATCAGATCTGGTTGAAAGACAAAAATAGCTAACCGGTTTATCAATCATGTTTACTCATAACTAATTCAAATCATACCATTGATTGTGTTTGAAAATTGAAATACCAACAACAGTCTTATTAACAGAGCATCAAGCTAAATTTGAACAATCATATCTATACGATGGTCCATCGAATCAAAACCAAATCCAATCGAATCTTAAGCTATAATGAAAAATTGATTTATCACCACAAAAATTATATACAGCGAAGCATGCTTATGCAACAGAGCAGGTAAAATATGTACACAGAGAGTAATATAAATGAGTGAAAATTATACCATCACAGTTGATGAGACTATGTCAATTTTGAATTGACAATTGCAGTAGCAGACTCGACATTTTTGAACAAGATTGAACCTGTAGTTCGTTGCTTCTTGTTGTTGGGCTGCACCTTTGCATTCTGACCAGTGAGCTTTTCCACTTGGTTTTCCAAATCATGGATTCTGGATTGCAGCGTAGGTACATCCAAGTAATATCTTTCCAACCACAACCCACACTGATTGCAAGGTACAGCAACAGGTTGAGCATTCGAGGGTTTCGACGATTCACCAAGGGTTTCATGGGGTGGTTCAATACCAGGGAAATCAGGGTTATCCCGCAGACAAGGAGGTAAATTCTTGAAAAAATCATAAGGAGGTTTGCCACACAAGCCCTCTGAGTAAGGATACTCTTCGGCGAGAAAACGTTCAATGTCTGAATCAGAGTCTTCGCTGACCACGATAGGCTCTAATTTGGCAGGGGGTTTAGGTTTATTTCTCTCCATGCGAGAGATTAACCTTGCATTTTTCTTGCCCTTAGCATTAGTATTGGTTTTAGTTTTAGGCTGCTTCGTCGCGGGTTTATCAACTTTGGCTTGTTTAGTCACAGCCATAGGCAAATTCGTAGGTGAGTCAGGTTTAGGTTTGGGTAGTAAAACACTATAAGGCACAGGGGTAGGTCTGCTTTCGGTCACCATGGGCTTATCAATCTGTGGAGGGTTCGATTCTTCAAAGCCATTACGACTGAGAAAATCATGCCAAGAATCACGACATAACCATAACTCGTACACCAATATCATTTTAATCAACCCCAAATGGAAGAGGCTAGTATCAGCTTGGCTACGCTTGTACCTTTCAGCCATCTTGAACAAACTTCTATGCAGATAGTGCGGCATACTAAGTTAGAAACCCATAAAAACCATCAATAAATGCAGGTGAAACAAGAAAATGAACCCCTACCTGACTTCACAAGTAACGAATTGCTTGATAATCATCAGGAGATCATACCAGCGGGTTTTCAACATCTTTGCAGGCAAACCTCTGTCGCATGAGTTCACTGTGCGAGACTGAAATAACAATGTCCACAGGACATCATCTACCTTGCAACTCTTCGACCATTTTTGTCCCATAACAGGCAAGCTGGTTGCCAAGCTGAGAAACTGTTCAGTGATTTCAAGATGGACATCTCCAACTTTGGCTCGGCAGCCATCGAACGACAACGCAAATTGTCGAGCCACAGTGAGGTTATAACCATCGAACTTCCTAATGAAAGCGAGCCACCCGAGATTTTCCAGGTCACTATATGCACCATCAAACATTAACAGTGCTTGGCACCCGTTGGGCTCGGCCCTTACGACAGGAGCCATGGCTTCTGTGCATGGTGGGGTTTGAACTGAACAAACAATGCACAGGGTCAAAAACGATAGGGTTTAACAGCTTCAACGCTCAAGGAGGCCGGAATTAACTGCATGCGTGCAAAGGTGGTGGGATTACCACTGCCATGCAATGTATTAATGACTGTGTACAGTGCTATCCCATCCATAATCATAAACGTTTAAACGATCTGTATCGGCCAACCAAACAGGTGTACAACCATATCAACGTGCCATTCATCCGAAATAGAACCAACACCATATGTTATAATCATGCGTCAAGTATACAGTTCAATCCAACATGAAATCCAACATTATCCAACGATTCATCATATCAATCAAACGTTTTTAAACCAATGTTAATTCAATCATGCCAATGTATAGTTTGAAACTATGATTGTTCAATGTAATGTCAAACTCACAAATAATGTACCAAGCATCGATTAAACTATAAAGTTGAAACCCAAAAGATTTAATCAATGCACCTTTGTGAGACTCAAACCATTGACTTTATTCTCAAATCGACCTTATAATATTACCAATGCATTCGTTGCACATTCAAATGTTTATATTTAAAAGTTTTTTAGAACATTGCAACCAAAAAAATCTCATATAATCAATGAGTCAAGAGCTCATAGCAATAAGCACATAAGACCAAAATCAATCATGACTTTTATAGGATCAAAGGTAACCAGTAAATCTTCATGCTCAAAGGCTTAGTAATCAAACAGATCCAGATGCGCAATCAAGGTAAGAGTATGCTAAAGGACATAAGTTTGAAAAAATCTTTTGCAGTCATGTGATAAACCAATGGTCAAGTGTCTTTCAGAAAAATCAATAAAAGACGACGACAGTCCAAATGATGAAAGAGGTGTTTTCACACTTTCAATTGTGAAAATCGAAATGAAACCAAATTGCAATTGTCGCAAAAATGAAACAAATGTCTAGTTGCACAATGCGACGATGATTTGTCGTTAATGAGACAAGAGGTGTAGGCAACTTTTTTTTTTAAGAGCAATTAAAAAAAATGAGTTGGTTGCCAACAACCATGTAGTCTCACAACCTATTCAGCAATTGGTTGTGAAAGTGGTCATGCCGATGCATTCATCGGTTGATCCCACTTCTCTTCTGGGGGGTGAGGTACCTTTAGACCATGTAGTCCCGCAGCCTATTCAACCATTGGTTGCGAAAGTGGTCATGCCATCGCAGTCATCAGATGATCCCACTCTTCTTTTGGGGAGTTCCATGTCTACTGACTATGTTTTTAGCATTTTTCGTTCAGTACTTTCAGAACAAGGGGAAATTCTGCTCATTCTGAGCACACCCCCTCCAATCCCTAGGATAGTTTCCTTTGATTGGAATGACCTTGTTGAGCCTCGTCTTTCTTCTGTCGCACCTTTTCAAATAAGTTTTAAAGTTAATTAAACAAAAATTTATTGATGTATTGTGGATGAAGGAGTCTCTAAAATTATTTTATCCTCCTCGGTTTGGAAAGTCTTGGGATCTCCCGAGCTTGTGTCTTCTTCGCATGAAATGTTGTATTTTGATAGATGTCCTAGTGAATATTTGGGGATTCTTCCTTAGTTTCCTATCTTGTTAGGTTTGAATATTGTCCGTGTCAATGTTATAGTGGTGCAAGGTGTTGGAAAGACTAAAACAACTGAGAGGGGGGGTGAATCAGTTGCTTATAAGCTTAAACAATTTTATTCCTTTCAAATAATTATTAAGATTTCTTCATGTGTCATCAACCAACATACAACATATGGACAGTAAGAGTAAAGATCATTAGTCACACTTAAAATACACACAGAGACAGATTTTCACGAGGAAACCCATAAAGGGAGAAAACCTCTTCTTCTTCTAAATGATATGGAGTCTTTTTATGTTATGTACATCATTTACAATTGAGCACCAACTCAATGTGAGGCTGCTACCTATGTTTTACAAGCTGCAACTTGTCTGAGAGCTCCAACTCTCTGATTTCTCTAGCACCCACTAGAAGGAAGCACCAACTCCCTATTTATTCCAGCACCAACTAGATGGAAGCACCAACTTCCTGATTATTCCAGCACCAACTGGATGGAAGCACCAACTTCCAGTTACACAGGCTTCAACCTGCATAACAGAGAACATATGTTCTCCCTAGCACCACCCTGCCACCCTAGTTTCTCTGGCTGCAACCATATGGAAGCTACAACTTCCTGTGTTCAAGAACCCACTTGAACTTCTGAGGACAACATTCCTCCCGAGCACCTACCAACCTCCCTTGAATATAAAATAACGAATACACTTACAATTTATGCAGATAAATCACTTCTTACCATTCTTTTCTGTTCTGTAAATCTGATCTTCAACAATTTGTTCTGCACTTCTTTTCTTCCTCAACAGGTCTACTCTGCATCTCATTCTTCTGTCATTCTGCTCTTCTTCTGCTCTGTCTGTCATTCTTCTTTTCTTCTCCTTTTCCTCTCATTTCATTCTGTACCTCTATTGAAATTTCATGCTCGACATTTTCTCCTTTCTCCTTTATTACTGTCTCATTCTTTTTCATCCAGAACAGCACCCAATTCAGTCTCACTCATTTTCTTTTATACACGTTTCCTTAACGATTCCACTTCCCCTTCCAATGGGAAATCCGAGGACATCTGTCTTGGCAACTGAAACGCTAACCAATTCGTCATCATCAGTCCGTTTCACTTAACGGATTCATAACTAAAGCGTTAATGTGTGAGGAACAACAACAACCTTTCGATCAACGCTTGATCCAACGGTTCAGATCCCATCGGGATTTCACTCATCGTGAATTCGGCATTCTCATTGTCGATATGAACATGTACTCAGAACCCCCGATTCTTCGATTCCCGATATGCTCCTTTCCCGAGCTTTAGCCCCTTCCGGCTACACAATGGTCCATGTGACCGTCTATCATGTGACTATCACCATACCTCTCGTCGGGGTTTCGGGGTTTCGCACTTCCTGATGTCGAGAGTTTCTCACCTCTCCAATACCCGATTACCGATGCGCCCCTTTCCACGCACTAGCCCTGCTGGCCATAGGCCTTGGCTCCATAAGACCGTCAACACATGACCTCGGTCAAACCTCTCATCGGGGTTTCGGCGTTTTCGATGTCACTATGCACATGCCTCCGGGATTCCCGATCCCCGATTTCCTGAAGACGGAGATCAACGGTTCAGATCTCATTCTTAATCCAACAGCTGTGATTACATCGAAAAATTGCATATCGCGATTTCGGAGTTTCTGTTGCAGTGTGTTCTTGACATATCAAAGTCCCGATTGTCGATGCCTCTGCTGACGTCACACGTGATTTGGCATGTGTTAGATCCTGCCACGTGTCACTCTGATTCATGAATTGTATGTGCCTGAAGTGTTAGATCTGCTTGACACCTGTCATTACCTGGTTGTGCCATGTGTCCCTAGCTGACGTGGACTGTTGTCGTGAATTAGATCGACGGTCTAGATCACATGTTGATCTGACGGTTCAGATTCAGTCGGGATTTTGCATATCGCGAAATTGGGGTTTTCGTTGCATTGTGTTCTTTGCATTATGAAATCCCGATCCCCGAAACTCCGATGAGGCCTCCCGGCTACCACGCGTCCATACGAATGAACGGTCCAGATCCCTGCTTGTTTTAACGGCTTCGATCAAATCGCGATTTCGGGGTTTTCGATGTCAAGAGAATTTGACATTTCAAAGTCCCAATCCCCGAATCTCCGATGAAGCCTCCTGGTTGCCATGTGTCCATACGAATGAACGGTCCAGATCCCTGCTTGATTTAACGGCTGCGATCAAATCGCGAAATCGCGTATCGCGATTTCGGGGTTTTCGTTGTCGAGTGAACTTTTCATATTGAAATCCCGATCCCCGAATCTCCGATGGCTTATCTCCCTCGCAACTTCTGCAGATCTAACGGTTGTCAGCCTTTCGGGAAATTTGGATGGGATCCAACGGTCACTGGATCTCTGTCTTTCTTCTTCTCTGTAAACTCTTGCTGCGCGCGTTTTCTTCAATGTTGTTCCTCCTAAGATTTTACGTCCGAATCCCCAAGGGGTTTTATTCTTCTTATCCCGTCATCTCTACTGTTTCCATTAATGACAACAACCATCAACACGTATTCGTTGTTTGTTGAATATTTGCCAACACAAGGATCATTAGATTTCAATATGCTTCTCGGGCAGGATTATGTATATGCTATGAATGTTGTGGTGTCTACGCTCTTTCAGGTGATGCATTTCCCTCACAATGGAGGCATTGTCACTATCAACTAGCTAGCATCTGATAACCACCATCCTAATTCGACATTATTTCAGACTACCCCTTTATATATTCCTAATGTTCATGTAGACTCTACCCTGCCAAGGGTTAATTATGTGGCATCTTATCCTCAATGTTCAATTGCTTCTGAGCAGGAACCTATACAATAATGTTTTCCTTCTTGAGACTTGGAATCACCAATTGATCCATTGGTGTATCCAATGGGGGCATGGGAGCTGTTTTTCCCCCCTCTTGGTCCAAGTAGGCTTGAGTAACCTTCTAAGTCTGACCTCATTGTTAGTAGATCCTCAAGCCCTCGTGATCATGATTCTTCATTGATAGACTTTTCTAGTCCTAGTGAGAACCTCCATTGTCATATGGAGTATGATCAGTTTACTTCACCCTTTGGGACTGTCGATCCTCCTTTGCGTGATTTCACGGATTTTGATTATCGAAAAGACTCTTGGTATGAGCCTAGAAGTGGGCTCTACCTAAACCAGTTTCATACATGAGTTGTAGCCCCCATGGAGTCTTCTTTAAACCCTTTTTAGACTCCCTAAAGATGAAATTAGTGTCAAGTGACCTTGTTTCTTCACACTCGTTAAATTGGTCCAAAAGAACGTTCCTTACACGGGTCTTATTTTAAGCCCTTTTTAGACCCTCTAGACATGAAAATGTTGTCAAGTGATCTTGTGGCCTTTCACGCTCGTTAAAATGAAATTTGAAGTCATGTCTGTTCGGTGGTAGTTTACCCCCTTTTCGGTCCAGACGGTCAACTATACAAACAAAGGTATACTCTAAGAAACTTCAGTTCTCTAGAAGAGTACTCTCAAGTATCATTTTAACCCTTTTTCGGGCCCGAGGGACTAAATGTACGAAAAAGGAACCCCCAAGGAGTCCATAGTTAAGCCCTTTTCAGAATCCCTAAAATTGAAAAGATCGTTGAGTGACCTTATTCTTTCACACTTGTTAAAATGGTCCAGAAGAACATTCCTGATGGAGTCCATAGTTAATATTTTTTCGGTCTCCTTAAAAATGAAAAAATGCCCGAGTGATGTTGTCTTTATCACACTCATTAAAATGGTTTTGAATAGACGTCTTGTCGGTGCTAGTTTACCCCTTTTTCGAACTGCCTAGAATACCCTAAAAAAAGGTACCCCAATGGAGTCTCCTTTTACATTTTTTAGACTCTCTAAATATGAAAAACCGTCAATCTTACCTTCTTTGGGCTCGTTAAACTTACATCGAAGGACGTTACCATTGTGTCTTTTATTAATCGCATTTGCATACCCGCCTCTTTTTCCTAATGCCAGCTCCAAGTTGCTCTCAACTGAACCATATAAAGCATGCCTTATATGCAATCCCTGTAGCACTTTGCCTCTACATCTTGACACCTTTGGCCCCTGGATGATTTTTCCCGAGTGTCCTTTTCTTGCATATGTCCCTTTTCCCTGAGCATCCCTATGTTCCATGCACTTAGAACTAGTACATTTGCGACACGTAACATTCTTTTATTCTTTTTCCAAAATTATTGAAAAAAGACAAAAAAATCAAATATACCCCAAAAAGAGGAAGGGAAAAGTATTTTCTTTATTGGCAGCATAATGAGTCGCCCTTGGATAAAGCACATCTGTCCATTTGTTCATCAAACTCTGGGATTTAATACGACCTTAGGAAGTTGTTCCCACTACATAGAGTTGTGTCCTCCTCCGTTTCGTTATTCTTCCAAACATATGGAGAGTTTGTTGGAAAATATTGAACAAGCAACGAATACATGTTGATGGTTGTTGTCATTAATGGCAACAGTGGAGACAACAGGATAAGAAGGAAAACACCCCGTGGGGATTCGGAAGTAAAAGCTCAGGAGGAACAGCATTGAATAAAACGTGCGCAGCAAGAGCTTACAGAGAAAAAGGAAGATAGAGATCCAGTGATCGTTGGATCCCATTTAAATTTCCCAAAAGGTCGATAGCCGTCAGATCTTCAGAAGCTGCGTAGAGGTTAAGTGCAGGGGTTAAGTCCTACTGTGTAGAGGTGAAATCCCAAAGGATTAGGGACCGTCCATTAGCAAGGATAGGTGGCATAGGATCAATCAATGTCGTAGTTATGCTCATCGGAGAAGTGGGAATTGGAGTTTCACAAGTCCCGTGTTCTGTTACAACGAAATCTCCGAAATCGCGATATGCGAATCACGAAATCTAATCTGAGCCGTTGAAGCTAGAAGTTGATATGGACCGTTGATCTCCGTCTTCGGAGAATTGGGGATCGGGAATTCTATAGGCATGTGTATGATGATATTTTAAATGACGAAACCCCGATGCGAGGCTTGACCGAGGTCATGTGCTGACGGTCATATGGGTTGATAGCCAGTAGGGCTAGCACGTGGAAAGGAGCCATCGGGAATCGGAGAAGTGCGAGGCCGAAGGACTTATGATTGGTGACATCGCAAATGCCAAAATCGCGATACGCGATATTGCGATACAATCGTAACCGTTGAAACGAGATCGTATCCAAAACGTTGATCAAACTCTTCATGGGAGTTTCATGAATTGGAACATGGTAAGGATTGCAACATGAATTGCGAAATCGCGATATGCGATATCGCGATATAATCATAGCCATTGAGCCAAAATTACATCTGGATCGTTGATTTGAACGATATACGGAATGTTGTGTATCGGGATTTAGAAGTGAAGTTTGACATCGCAAATGCCAAAATCGCGATGGTGAAATCCCGATTGGATTTGAACCATTGGATCAAATATTGATCGAAGGGTCACTGTTCTCTCTCACAGTTAACGACTAAGTATGATTTCTGTTAGTGAAACAGACTCATTATGAAGAATTAGTTAGCGTTTCAGATGATGATTCAGTTCCTTAGGCAGTTGTCGTGGTTCTTGCCAAAGGAGTTGGGAAGTGGAACCGTCAAGGCAGGATGTATAAAAGAAAACAAGGAACATTGTATTGGGTTGGTTGTTCTGCAAGGAAAAAGAAGGAATTAGCAAGAAAAGGAGAAAGGAGAAGGAGTGAAGGATGAATTCTAATTGATATACAGAAGGAAATGAATTGTATATGTGAATGGGAGCAACAGACAAGCAGATGAGATGAAAAATAGAACAAAAGAACAGAACGAGTTGAAGAAGAGTAGAATGGAAAAAATGAGAAGATGTAGAGTAGAATGATAGAGCAGAGCTGAAGCGGTGCAGAACGATAGAGAAGAGTTGAAGCAGTGCAGAACGATAGAGCAGAGCAGAAGCAAAGCAGAACGATAGAGCAAGCAGCAGAAGACAAGATTTACAGAACAAAGTAAAATTGGTATGAACTGATTTATCTGTAAAGTTGAATTTTTATTTAATCATTGATATCTTAGGGAGGTTGGGAGGTGATCGGGAGGACTGTTTTCCTCAGAAGTTCAAGTGGGTGCTTGAACACAGGAAGTTGTAGCTTCCATCTAGTTGCAGCCAGAGAAACTAGGGTGGCAGGGTGGTGCTAGGGAGAATAGATGTTCTCTGTTATACAGGTTGGAGCATGTGTAACTGGAAGTTGGTGCTTCCATCCAGTTGGTGCTGGAGTACTCAGGGAGTTGGTGCTTCCTTATAGTGGGTGCTAGAGAAACCAGAGAGTTGGAGCTCTCAAAAAAGTTGCAGCTTGTAAGATTGAGGTAGCAGCCTCACATTGAGTTGGTGCTCAATTGTAAATGATGTACAGAACAGAAAAAGATTGCTTATCATTTCGAAGAAGAAGAGGTTTTCTCCCTTTATGGGTTTCCTCGTGAAAATCTGTCTCTGTGTGTATTTTATGTGTGACTGATGATCTTTACTCTCACTGTCCATATGTTGTATGTTGGTTGATGATACTTGAAGAAATATTAATAATTATTTAAAATGTATAAAATTGTTTAAGCTTATAAACAACTGATTCACCCTCCCCCTCTCAGTTGTTTTAGTATTTCCAACAATTGGTATCAGAGCAGGTTCCTTTTATTTAAAGGTAGATCTGTAAGCTTAAACATGACAAGTCATGAAGGGACTTCAGCCTCTAAGCCCCCTCTGTTTGATGGAACAAATTTTGCCTTCTGGAAGATTAGAATGAGAACATATTTAATGGCCTTGGGTGTTGATGTTTGGGATGTAGTAGAGACTGGATATACAAATCCTGTTGTGCTACCCAACAAGGATGATAAGTTAGAATTTAGTTTTAATGCTAAGGGGATGAATGCTATCCTGAATGGACTTGCTGAAGCTGAGTTTGTAAAGGTGATGCATCTTAATACTGCCAAAGAAATGTGGGATAAACTTATTAACAGTTAT
>ML779865.1:161673-185993 GCA_009831015.1 Picea engelmannii
AGTAAAGGGTACAGATGTTACAATAAGAGACTGCATAAACTAGTTGATTGTATAGATGTAAAAGTTGATGAAGAACTTCCAGTCAGAAATATAAGTAGTGATGAATCAAGAACAAAAGATACAGTTGAAGATGAAGATGAACAGGTCCAAGGATCAGAAAGAGAAGAGGCTGAGTCAGATAAATATGTGAACATTCAAACTGATACAAGTCAATAGAAAGAAGCCAAATGTCCTCTCAGAATCATCAGAAAGAATCATCCTGAAAATCAGATAATTGGGGATATAAATGAAGGAGTTCAGACTAGAAGGAAATTGATTAAGGACACCGAACAATCTCTTGTTGCCTTTTTATCTATGATTGAACCTACAAATTTTGAGGAAGCTAGTAAGAAAGAAGATTGGATTAGAGCAATGAATGAAGAGCTGGATCAGATTGAGAAGAACAATACTTGGGAGCTTGTCCCTAGACTAGAAAATAAGAATGTCATAGGCTCCAAATGGGTATTCAAGAATAAGATGAATGAAAAAGGGAAAGTTGTTAGAAATAAATCCAGATTGGTCTGTAAAGGATATGCACAAGTGGAAGGTCAGGATTTTGATGAAACTTTTGCACCAGTGGCAAGATTAGAAGCTATCAGAATGTTTCTTGCTTACTCTTGTCATAAGAATTTGAAAGTTTATCAGATGGATGTTAAGTCAGCGTTTCTTAATGGAGATCTAGAGGAAGAAGTTTATATGGAGCAACCCAAAGGATTTTTATTGACAGAAAATCCTAATTATGTTTGTAAACTGAAGAAGGCTTTGTATGGACTAAAACAAGCACCACGAGCTTGGTATTCTAGACTGACAAATTTCTACAAGAAAAGAGGTTCAAGAAAGGTACTGTTGACTGTAATCTTTACATTAAGTCTGAAGGTGATGATATACTAGTTGTTCTGGTTTATGTAGATGATATTATTTTTGGCTGTACTAATGAATCATCTGTCCAGTGGTTTGCTAATTCTATGCAAACAGAATTTGAAATGTCCATGATAGGGGAACTCTCATATTTTCTTGGATTACAAGTAAAACAAAGCTCTGCAGGAATTTTTATTTCTCAAGGAAAATATTTGACAGAGATATTGAAGAAATTTCAGATGGAAGATTCCTCTACAGTAAGCACACCTATGGTGGTTGGTTGCAAGCTGAGCAAAGATGATATCTCACTTGATGTTGATCAAAGGACATATCGTTCAATGATAGGCAGTCTTCTGTACATCACAACATCCCGTCCTGATATAATGCAAGCTGTTGGAATGGTAGGGCGTTTTCAGTCTGCTCCTAAGCAAATTCATTTGGCAGTTGTCAAGAGAATATTTAAATATCTGAAGGGAACAATGACATATGGACTGTGGTACCCTAGAAATTAGAATTTCTAGCTAATTGCTTATTCATATGCTGACTGGGCAAACTGTGTTGATGAGAGAAAAAGCACCAGTGGAGGAGCATTCTTTTTGGGTGACTCATTAGTTGCATGGCTTAGTAAGAAGCAGGGATCTATTTCATTATCCACTACAGAGGCAGAATACATTGCTGCTGCTACTTGCTGCACACAGATCTTATGGATGATAGAAACTCTTGCAGATTTGAAGGTAACCTACACTGACCCTATTCCAATTCATTGTGATAACACCAGTGCCATAAGTGTCTCCAAGAATCTTTTTCTTCACTCCAAAACTAAGCATATTCCTATAAAGTATCACTTTCTCAGAGAACAAGTGTCAAACAGAATTGTTCAATTGAACTATATACCCTCTAAAGAACAAATTGTTGATATTTTCACTAAACCATTAGCTGCGACCCCTTTTGGATATCTTCGTCAAAAGCTTGGGGTTACAAAATCCTGTGTCTAATATGTGCACCTGGTCAGGGGGAGTGCTTATTGAATATCTGGAGAAATTCCTAAATGCTTATAGATGACAAGGGGAGTATGTTCTGCAACAAGATCAGTGGAAGAATGTTTCTTCTTTGACATTGATGTCAAAGGGGGAGAAAGGAGTCGGACTCGAAATGTAACAGATTCGACAAATTAGAGTCTGAATGGTCGAATGCAGAGGAGAGTTGAAGTCTGAATACTGAATGGAGTTGAAGTCTGAATGCTGAATGCAAGTGTTGCCATCAATGCCAAAGGGGGAGATTGTTGGCAAATATTGAACAAGCAACGAATACATGTTGATGGTTGTTGTCATTAATGGAAACAGTGGAGACAGCAGGATAAGAAGGACAACACCCCGTGGGGATTCGGAAGTAAAAGCTCAGGAGGAACAACATTGAAGAAAACGTGCACAGCAAGAAGCTAGAAGTTGATCTGGACCGTTGATCTCCGTCTTCGGAGAATTGGGGATCGGGAATTCTATAGGCATGTGTATGATGATATTTTAAATGACGAAACCCCGATGTGAGGCTTGACCGAGGTCATGTGCTGACGGTCATATGGGTCGATATCCAGTAGGGCTAGCACGTGGAAAGGAGCCATCAGGAAAAGGAGAAATGCGAGGCTGAAGGACTTATGATTGGTGACATCGCAAATGCTGAAATCACGATACGCGATATCGTGATACGCGATATCGCGATACAATCGTAACCGTTGAAACAAGATCGTATCCAGACCGTTGATCAAACTCTTCGTGGGAGTTTCACGAATTGGAACATGGTAAGGATTGCAACATGAATTGCAAAATCGCGATATGCAATATCGCAATATAATCATAGTCGTTGAGCCAAAATTACATCTGGATCGTTGATTTGACCGATATACGGAATGTTGTGTATCGGGATTTAGAAGTGAAGTTTGACATCGCAAATGCAGAAATCGCGATGGTGAAATCCCGATTGGATTTGAACCGTTGGATCAAATATTGATCGAAGGGTGACTATTCTCTCTCACAGTTAACGACTAAGTATGATTTTTGTTAGTGAAACAGACTCATTATGAAGAATTAGTTAGCGTTTTGGATGATGATTCAGTTCCTTAGACAGTTGTCGTGGTTCTTGCCGAAGGAGTTGGGAAGTGGAACCGTCAAGGAAGGATGTATAAAAGAAAACGAGGAACACTGTATTGGGTTGGTTGTTCTGCAAGGAAAAAGAAGGAATTAGCAAGAAAAGGAGAAAGGAGAAGGAGTGAAGGATGAAGTCTAATTGATATACAGAAGGAAATGAATTGTATATGTGAATGGGAGCAACAAACATGCAGATGAGATGAAAAATAGAATAGAAGAACAGAACGAGTTGAAGAAGAGTAGAATGGCAAAAACGAGAATATGCAAGGCAGAACGATAGAGCAGAGCTGAAGCGGTGCAGAACGATAGAGCAGAGCTGAAGCAGTGCAGAATGATAGAGCAGAGCAGAACGATAGAGCAAGCAGCAGAAGACAATATTTACAGAACAAAGTAAAATTGGTATGAACTGATTTATCTGTAAAGTTGAATTTTTATTTAATCATTGATATCTTAGGGAGGTTGGGAGGTGCTCGGGAGGACTGTTGTCCTCAGAAGTTCAAGTGGGTGCTTGAACACAGGAAGTTGTAGCTTCCATCTGGTTGCAGCCAGAGAAACTAGGGTGGCAGGGTGGTGCTAGGGAGAACAGATGTTCTTTGTTATGCAGGTTGGAGCCTGTGTAACTGGAAGTTGGTGCTTCCATCCAGTTGGTGCTAGAGTACTGAGGGAGTTGGTGCTTCCTTCTAGTGGGTGCTAGAGAAACCAGAGAGTTGGAGATCTCAAACAAGTTGCAGCTTGTAAGATTGAGTTAGCAGCCTCACATTGAGTTGGTGCTCAATTGTAAATGATGTACAGAACAGAAAAAGACTGCCTATCATTTCGAAGAAGAAGAGGTTTTCTCCCTTTATGGGTTTCCTCGTGAAAATATGTCTCTGTGTGTATTTTATGTGTGACTGATGATCTTTACTCTCACTGTCCATATTCTATATGTTGGTTGATGATACTTGAAGAAATATTAATAATTATTTAAAATGTATAAAATTGTTTAAGCTTATAAACAACTGATTCACCCCCCCCCCTCTCAGTTGTTTTAGTATTTCCAACAGAGTTTGTGTTGCCTCTTGCCTCATAAACTTATGTTAATGCCATGCTGCCTGAGTCTCATCATTGTCATGCTATTGTCCAAGGGAAGTTTTTACCAAGCTTGATTCAACCCCTCTACAGTTTGTATCTTGCGCTCATGCCCGGCCATCCTGAACGTCCAATCAAGTCTTTGTTTGAAATCAATGAAGCCTTCAATCTGATCATCAATATTCCCTAGTCCATGATCGATGAGCCATCAAAGACCTCTGGGTAGTGAAGTTGTACACTCATATCACACTCCTACCCAAGTTTTGAATATTTTTAAGTTGTTGCTCGAGCTCTGAAGACCTCATCTCCAGCCATCGGTCCTTAGCAGCTTCTAAGAAGATGGATACTCTACATGTATATCTTTTTGATTTCGAGATGTAGATCCATTGTGTATTTTTCACGGCTACACTTTATATAGTTATATGATATATATCTATAGTGTATTTGATTAGTAGCCATGATTTTATTTTATCTCGAGCATGGGTATGCCCACCTCGGTGAGTGTTATCGAAAAAATTGGTAGGTGCGGACACTAACAAATCTCCCTAGATCCACCTGGATCTAGAACAAAACAGGACAGGACATGACTCTTTCCCTAAGTTTTGACAATTGAATTAGCTAGTAGGGAGGAACAAGTAACATACCTTTGTATCACTTCCCAGGGTCTCTGTTGCTCCCGCTTTGGTCTAGTGCTCTCGTGAAGTCAAGACCAAGACAACACAAACCAACCAAAGTGAAGATAGAAAAATATATTCAACTATCAACTTATGTGTATGATCAAGGAATTACACAATAAAGTGAGAATAGCTTTATGGGAAAAGGACATGCCACTGTATCATATTAATTTAGAGTAGAATATTACAACCTGATCTCCTTGATGTCGCAAGCTTCCTTTCGGTGGCTCTTGGATCCAACACACACACTTGCTCAATCCTTGCATGAAGAAGATCAAATCCTCTTGATAGACTTGCTAGAGTCTCCAAGCTCTTGTTCAAGCTAGGTCCTTCACACAATTCTTTCACCAATTCTCTAATGAATATTGCTTAACCTTTTCCATGTGAATTCCATCAATATATAGGAGAGAATGAGATGGTTACTTGGATAAGAATGATCCCACAATATCAGGGAATCCAGTACAAGGATAACCATTCGAATGCCAACCCATTCTTCTAGAAGATTCCCTTCTAGAACCATCTAGAATTCATTTTTTTCCAAGTTTTAGAGAAGGTTCGCACCCTAGCTATGTAACACAGTGTGAGAAGTTCACACCCTAGCTTAAGGCAGCCTATGAGAATGGGTCATTCTCGCACCTTGGTATATTAGCAACCTGCGAACTCTCTTCAAAAGTATGTTTTTTGGGAAGAGATGAATGTCCATTTTCTCAGGAGAAAGTTCTTATGAGGAGCCTGAGTACACCATCATCAATACACCATCATGATGACCAAAATCATGGGTAACAGAATTCCCCCCAAAGTATGAGGCTGGAATCAGTGATAGTTGAAAGACTTTGTAAGCTGCATGTGTGTGTCAGAAACCAGGAGCACACCTAATCGGAAACCTGCAAACAATGAAGCATCTGCAGAATATCATATATATTAATTCTGAGGTAGGAATTCCCATAATCAGATCAAATATGGATGACATTGTAGACATAGGTCATGGCCACCAATCATACACTGTGGATCCATGCTGTCAAAATATAGCATAGCCACCAGCAATACACTGTGGATCTATACAATAAAATTCAAATTAAGATGACATAGCCACGAGATATACAAAGTGGATCTATGTGTCACAAATTATACATATTCCATCACAACCTAGACAGAGAGATGATATCCAGGGTCTTCAATCTCGTCGCCCAAAAGTATGAATCTAACTATGTTATTACATGTGCTGAAGTCGAACATGGTAGAAACCACTTGATTACCAGTCATTGATGAAACCGTTAACAAGTGTGAGGGAAATCACCATTGATGTCAATAACTCCCAAGGTACTCTAGTACAATCCTTCGAATCTGAATGAATGAGTTGAAGTTGAACATCTGATGGAATCTTTCGATCAGGGGTCAATGATGTAAACCCACTATCGAATGCGAGGAAACCTGCCATTGAGGCATGCAAGTTCCAAGGTACCAAAGAATTTCTAAGTCTTTTTTCTGGATAATGATATGAAGTCAACGAAACAAAAGTCTTCATAGGAGGTCCTTGATGTATCCTCCATCAATGACATGAAATGAGAAACAGATTTTGAAGGTGAAACAGAGTATGATGTAAGTTGAACTAGACACAGGGAAGGCCAACACAAAGAGAATGGACAACTGCAGATGATCGACTCAATAGAGGTTTTAGATGAACTTCTATTTGTTATTGGATAAATCTGTAAGTGCGGACACAAGCCGATCTCCCTAGATCCACCTAGATCTAGAACAAAGCAAGACAACATAATACTCTTTCCCTAGATTTTGACTATTGAATGAACTAGGAGACAAGAACAAGTTACATACCTTATAATCGCTTCCTATGGTCTTTGTTGCTTCTGCTTCACTCCAGTTCTCTTATGCAGTCAAGACCAAGACAACACAAACCAACCAAAGTGAAGAAAGCACAATCTATTCAATAGTCAATCTATGTATATGATCAAGGAGTTATACAATAAAGTGGAAATAGCTTTATGGGAAAGGGATATATTACTGTATCATATTAATGGAAATTAAAGATTACAACCTAAGCCTTGATGTCGCAAACTTCCTTTCGATGGCCCTTGACTCTGACACACACACTTTCTCACTTGTATGAAGAAGATCAACTCCTTAGGATGAACTTGATGGAGTCTTGAAGCTATTGTAGCATCAGTCCTTCACACAATCCTTTTCACCAATTCTCCAATGAATCTCTTGCTTGTTTGCTTAACCTTTTCTATGAGAATTCCCTCAATATATAGGATAGAATGAATTAGTTACTTTGATAAGAATGATTCCAAAATATCAGGGAATCTAGTACTAGGATAACCATTCGAATTTCATCTCATTCTTATAGAAGATTCCCTTCTAGAAGCATCGAGAATTCATATTTTTCCTTTCTTAAGAAAGAGTTCGCACCCTAGCAGTTCAACACAGTGCAAAATTCTTGCACCCTGGATTAAGGAAGCCTATGAGAATCATGCATTCTCGCAGGCAAATGTATTAGCAGCCTGCGAACTTCCTTCAAAAATGATATTTCTGGAAGGAGAAGAAAGTAACTTTTCTCAGGAGAAAGTTCTTATGAAGATCCTGAGTACACCATCATCCATACATCATCATGATGATGAAAATCATGGGTAACATAATTCTCCCCAAAGTATGAGGTTGTAAACTAGTGACAGCTGATAGGCTTTGTAAGCTGCATGTGTGTGTCAAGAACCAGGAGCACATCTAATTGGAAACCTGCGAACAACCAAGCATCTGCAGAATATCATATATATCAATTCTGAGGTAGGTATTCCCATACTCAGATCACATATTGATGAGATTATAGACATGGGTCATGGCCACCAATCATACACTCTGGATCCCTGCTGTCAAAATATAGCATAGCCACCGGAATACACTGTGGATCGATGCGAGAAATTTCAAATCAAGACGACATAGCCATGAGACATACACAGTGGATCTATGTGTCACAAATTATACATACTCCATCGCAACCTGGATCTCAAAGATGATGTCTAGGGTCTTCAATCTCGTCGCCCAAAGTATGAATCTAACCATGTGATTACATGTGTTGAAGTTGAACATGGTAGAAACCACTTGATTACCAGTCATTGATGAAACCGTTAACAAGTGTGAGGGAAATAACCATTGATGTAAATGACTCCCAAGGTACCATAGTAAAATATACCGAATGTGAATAAATGATTTGAAGTCAAACATTCGATGGAATCTTTCGAACGGGGATCAATGATGTAAATCCACTATCGAAAGCAAGGAAATTTGCCATTGAGGCATGCAAGTTCCAAGGTACCAAATAATTTCTAAGTCTTGATTCCGGATAATGAGCTTAAGTAGACAGAATAAAACTCGTAATAGGAGGGCCTTGATGTATCCCCCATCAATGACATGAAATGAGTAACATATTTTGAAGTTGAAATAGAGTAGGACTTGGACACAGGGAAGGCCGATACGGAGAGAATGGATAACTGCAGATGGCCGACTCAATATAGGTTTCAGATGGACTTCTCTTGAACATATGAATGACATGACCAATCATTTGGAAGAATTGACTTAAAGACGACACATGGAATGACCTTGTAATAAAATCAAATGAGAGACAAATGGATTTCCCAAACTGGCTTCAAATGATGAATAGGGGGTGTCATGTTCAAGAGCGACACTTACTGCCAATTAATACGATGATGAAAACATATCCCTTTCCCAAATTTTCCCCCACCATTTCTGGCAAGTACCTCTTTATTTTTATGCAATCTTGAGGAGGATAACATATGATTGTTCATATAAGCTCATCCTTCGGACGAGTCCCTCAGAGTATGTTTAACGAACCCTAAGAAGGAGTGGTTCAGTCCCATCACGAGTCTGTCAATGTTTGTTTAACGAGTCCAGAGATAGAAAACTTGAAGGTTTTTCAAGATTATAGAGTTTGGAAAAACACTTAAAAGAGAACTCTCTCAGTTCCTTTTTCATAAAATAGTCTGGACGAGACCAAAAAAGAGATAAATTATTGCTCACCAAATGCGTACTTCAAATACTTTATCGAGCATGAAAATAGCAAGGTCGCTCGACAATCTTTTCATGTTTAGAGAGTCTGAAAAGATCCTAAAGAGGACTCCAGGGGGGTTCTTTTTTCGTATAACCTTTTTGAGCCGGAAAAAGTGATAAAAGTATGCTCTATCGCATTCTCATGTATTAACGAGCGCAAGAACGGACAAAAACAGCGCTCGAGGTTTTATGTAAAAAACCATAAAAAACAATCAAAAACATTTGATAACAAATAAAAACATGTCTGTATCCTTGTATTTAATCATCAAAGTCATCACGACTGCAATTCATTACACTCAACATGATATTAGGGATTAGGTTTAACCGATAAATAATCATAAAAACCCAAAATGATATAGTAAAAGTAAATAAAATGAGTAAATAGTCTTTTTTACCATATCATTTTACATTTCCACTATTGAGCTCCAAAAAACCCCTCTTTTACCCTCCGAGTTTGGTGTCAATTTGCGGGAGCTATGAGAGACCATTCAACAAGCCGTCTGTGAAATTAAGGTAAGCTCTTCGTCCTTGACATTTTCATGGTTTAAATTTATGATTTCATTGGTTAAAATCTGAGTTTTAAGTTGTGTTTTCAAGCCCTACATGCACGCTGCAATTCTCGCAGGTGGGCCATACGGGGCCTGCGAGAATGAGGCGTTCTCACAAGTGAGCCTAAGGCCACCTGTGAGGTTCTCGCACTGTTCCCAAAGGGCACCTGCGAGTTCCACAAAGCCCAATTTTTTTTTAAATTTCTAGCCAATGAAAATTATCCAAAGCATGAAAAAAGTTAATAATCCTCTTATTGTGTTCCTTGTGCAGATAATTGGCCATCAACATGGTGTTAGAATGGCGTGAAAGGGAACATGAAGAGGATAATACAATGGCCGAAAATAATCCACCTACCATAGCTGCTTTGAGAAATTGTGGGCTCTTGAAATACTTTCGCATCCCAGGCATGAGGGCCCAAGTCAGACTGTTAGAGTACTTGGTTCGCATGTGGGACCCAGATCAGTAGGTGTTTCATGTAGGTGCCCACACACTGTCCATAGACATTGAGGACATATAATTTTTTACTCGTTTGTCATGGTGAGGGTACTATGTGATCCTGACAGGTAGTAGAGGCGGTGGGCTAAAGATGAGTAATTACTACAATTTATACTGCGTACCCGAGGCTGAGCGAAAGAAAGGAAAAGTGGCTATCTGGGGGGTACAAGACTTGACCCTCCATACTATCCTTTTCACTATATCTCAGATGGCTGGGATTTATACTCCTCATATGGAATTACAGAGCTACTTCCAATATGTTATTGAGTGTACTGAGCCTCGAGTGTTCAACTAGGAAGATGCTGTGCTGCGCAGTATTAAAAAGCAATTAACCAAATGTAGGCGGGGTGACCTGAAGCAATTCGAGTATGGATCTTTACTGGTATCCTTATTCCTCGAGTGGGTCCCATTACTGAGGCTACAAGTGGAGTGGAACATACCGGGTCCCAGGGATCCACGGATGCTGAGATGGTGTCGGCTTATGGCCCGACACGTAGCAGGACCGATCATCAAATATGATGATACTTTCTTTGACTGGCTTCAACCACATATGTTGATGGTTGATGAGTACGCTTATGTTGGGATGGATTTCCGAGGAGATCCGGATTTGGTTTTACCAGAGGATGCTCAGTGGGGGGACCTTGGTAAGAAGCACACACATTTTCTCTTTTTAAATGTTTTTGAATTTTTTATCATATTCAAATGTTTTTGTTTTATATGTTTGTCCAAAGACTAATACAAAATTGTTTGTCGATAACACAGATGTTGGACCTTACAGACCTCCCGGCACTTCTCCCATCCAACGGTGAGGAGAGGTAGCGACAGAACCACAGTATGTTGAGGATTACCAAGTAGTGGAACAGTATCTAGAGGGCCTGACTGCAGACATTCCAGATATGACTCTGGAAGAGGTTCCATGATGCGATCAATGTCGTACTGTAGGGGTATCAATGTCTATGAGTCGACTGCTCTGTAGGGTTGCTAGGTTAGTCGTGTGTTACCGTGAACGTCATCCATGACATCACTTTGTAGAGGCTATAAGATTCCATTTTTGACATTTTGGTCTTCGGACAAACTTTTGTAAAAAAACTCTTTTGATCGTTATATATACAGATGGCATCTACCGGTTTACTTTATATTGTGTGAATTTTATTGTGTTTGATTTATAAATGATTCAAATGTCTATCCAATACATAATTAGCCAATGCATATATTAATGTATTTAGACATCTAGGAATATGTTGATATTCAATGTGATCAAAATAACGTTCCAAGAGGCAAATTCGCAAATACACCCATAACAAAGTAGGACTTCGAATAGAGTAGATATTACTTAACTATAGTACTACAAGCTGCGAGTCAATTCGCACAACCAAATGACTAATTCCGAGTGAGATAGCATCAACCAATAATTCAATAATGGTGCTATACTCTACAATGTTGTTGGTCGCATGATCAAGACATACACCTCGTAAATATACAAGTTCGTTTGTTGGGGTATAGATTGCCCACGCAGCGGAAGCAAGGTTCCGAGTACTACGACTAGCACCATCAGTGAAGCCAATATAGGGTAGTGAAGACTCAGACATCTGAAAATCAAACACAATGTCACATAAGGGCAGAGACCAGATAACGACCAAAGAAAACTATAGTAACACACATAATGTATGATACATTAAAATACAAGGTACTTGTGCACAAATGATTTATGCATAGTACTTCTTCAAGTACAACCCATTCTTGGGTTCACTCAAAGGGATACCATCGTAATCTACCAACTCATATGCTCCTTTTTCCAAAAATAGGTGAACGATATAAGGACCTCGCCACATGGGTTCGAATTTCCCAACTCCTAACAAATCTCGATCCTGTTCATAGAGAAGAACAAGATCACCTTCAGAAAAAACGCGAGGCTTGAAATGCTTGTCATATTGGGCTTTGACACACTTTTTCTGGGTTTCTATTACTAGGGTGGCATCACGTCGAGTTTCTTCTAATCACATTAGATACAATAGACGTTCTTCTTCAGAAGAAGTGTTGGGTAGGAGCTCAACAGCTAACTTCAGAGAGGGTATCTCGCATTCTATAGGAAGAATGGCTTCCACACCATAGACTAATCGAAAAAGGTGTAAACCTAGTAGTGGACTTGACAAATGTCCGATACATGCACAATGCTGAAAACAAAATTATGTGCCAACTTGTTTTATGAATTCCTATCATCTGTCGAAACATAGTTATGAGAATTTTGTTGATCACTTCGACCTGACCATTGGCTTGCGGATAATAGGGCGTTGATTTATCATGGCGAAGACCCAACTTCTCTGTAAGTTCAGACTTCATAAAATTCCTAAAGTGACTATCGTGATCAGTAATGATATCTTGGGGAACAACGAAACGAGCTATGACATGATTAAAAGGAAACAAGGTTGTAGTCTTTCTAGTATTGTCGAATGTCGGCATCGCCTCAGCCCATTTCGTAAAGTAGTCAACAACTACAATGATGTAACCATGCCCCTCGTCCGAGTGAGGGTGACATGTCATGAAATCGATGCCCCATTTCACAAAAGGACCAACTGAGACCACAGGATGAAGAGGAGCAGGATGTGACTGAATTTTCTGATTGTAGGTCTGGTAGGCATGGCATTTCTGAACGGCAATAATGCAGTCGTTAAACAAAGAAGGCCACAAATACCCTGCGCATAAGATCTTCTGGGCAGTAGCATACCTAGACATATGACCACCACATGCTCCAGAATGGCAGTCATTCAGATCTTTCTCAGCTTCGTCAAACGTTAGACAATGTAAAAAAACAGAGTCAATTCCTTGACGGTAAAGAGTATCTCCAAGGACAATGTATTGACGATCTTGATAGCGTATGCGACGTAGTTCAATACTAGACAAAGTAGGACGGAAAGTCTGGGTTTGGAGATATATGATGATATACCCATACCAAAGGTTGTCAGTGCTAATAAGGAAAAGAGATTCATCAGGTAATGAATCCACTGCTACATTTTCCGTGGCAGAGTGAGGAAAATCGCATATCAATTCAGCAAAAACTAAGGATTTATTAGACATGGCACGATCGAATTCCAAGTCAAACTCCTGGAGTATGACAGTCCATTTAGAGTATTTTCCCCCTAGCAATTGACGTGTCAATATATGTTGCATAGGGTTACAATGAGAAATCACTGTAGTTTTCCATGAGAGGATATAATTCCAGAAGCGTTGGACGGCTTGAACGGCAGCCAAGGCCAGTTTTTCAACATGTTGATACTTGATTTCAGTTGATGTGAGACTTCAAATCAAGTAATAAATAACATGTTCATCGTGCGCATCATCCTCTTGGAAGAGAACCATTCCAATAGTATACTCTGAGGCAACAAGATAAAGAAAATAATCACGACTATAATCGGAAGGAAAGAGAAGCGGAGCTTGCGTGAGGGACAACTTCAAAGCTTCAAAATCATTGTTGGCAACTGTATCCCAAATGAATTTAGAATCTTTCTTTAGCAGTCGTGTAAAACCACGAGTAATCGCAATGTAATTAGGGATGAAACGACAAAGAAAGTTTGCTTTCCCCTGCAAACTTTGCAACTGATGCAGTGTTGAAGGAGGAGGGAGATTAAGAATCACCTCAACCTTAATAGGATCCACCTGGATCCCTTGATGTGAAACGATAAAACCTAGAAGACGGTCGGATTCTATGCAAAAAATGCATTTATGAGGATTTAAACATATACGATAGAACCGACAGCGAACAAAAATGGCTCGGAGGTGGGTAGGGTGATCGACGTTGCACATAGAATGAGCAGGTAAATCATCCAAATAGGGTTGAACGATATGCTTTATATCATGAAAAGCATAAGACATAGCATGTTGAAACATCGCGCCAACATTCTTAAGACCGAAGGGAAGTTTCCTATAGGCAAAAGTACCCCAAGGACAAATAATAGCAGTCTTATGTTGGTCCTCGGGAGCGATGTTAATTTGATTATAGCCAGAGAAACCATCCATGAGAGAGAAAATTTCACTTCCGGCACAGTCATCGACAATCTGGTCGACGAAAGGGGTTGGAAAGTTGTCTTTTGGACAAGCTTTGTTAATATGCCTATAATCAACACATACACGAATACTGCCACCTTTATTGTCAATCGGGATAGGATTGGAAACCCATTCTGTAAGAGCCACCGGATAAATAAAGCCATATTTCAAAAGTTTTTCAACTTCGAGTTTGATAACAGTCGCTTTATGTGGGTGGACTGGACAAAGGCGTTGCCAGACAAGTTTAGCGCCGAGATATTTCTTTATCTCATGTACAAAAATTGTAGGGTCGATACCTGGCATTTCTTCGTAGCTCCATGCGAATATGTCACGAAACTCTTTGAACAGGGATGTATATGTGACTATGTTGTCCTGGGAACAGGAAGCTCCAATATGGACATTTTCGATGATTCCAAGTTTAACAGATATGTCAATGGGAATCGTGGGAGAGATATTACTGAGGTTCCCTTTGGCAAACACATCATGTGCAGATTTGGGAACGGTCGAGATGACAACAACGGTCGACGGAGTCGAAATCCATTGGTAGTTCTCATGAGTGTGTTGTTCTAGAAAGAGTATGGAATGATGATGCCCATTGTCCCAAGGGGTGTCCTCCATGACGGACATGATCATATCGTCATTGGGAAAGATAACACGAAAAGGATTGGGAGACAACTCATCAAGAGAAGAAGTAGAAATTGTTGTCGATTGAATAGCCTGATAAGCGGATTCAACCGGACTTAATGGCATTGCATCGCCGAAACGAAGATGATCTCCACGATCAGGGACTATCCAAGGGTCGGAAGACATAGGAAGTTCATGAGGCATGGTGGAAATCATGTTGATAGAAGCAACAGACGGGCGTGGAACATCGGGCGGAGGAATGGGGAAAGTACCCATTAACGAGGAGTCCTTTAAAAGGCCTACACCGACATTCTCATAACCTGGCGGGGTTTTAGCAATAAACGGTACGTTTCCAGTACGAGTATCGGAATTGAAGAAGGCGAGTTGGTCAATGGTGACAACCTTTCCTTGATGACGGAAATGTCCTACATGAAAAAGTGTTGACACAACGACACGCATGGAATTGATCTAGCTATAGCCAAGTAGAATATTATAGTCAAGGGGAGCATCAAAGACTTCCACTTCAAATTGGACCGTCTTACCTTCTAGTGTAATTGACAATGAAGGAAGAACACCATAAGGCTTAAAACCAAAGCCATTAAAGGCTTTAAGAGTATTTTATGATTCATTCAAAGGAGGAGAACCAATGGCTTTCCAACAAGCAAGAGACATTACACACGTCGAGGCACCCTCGTCAATAACAGTTCGACAAATATTCTTGTCAGAGAAAACAACTTGTATATGGAACGTGAGTTGAGGGGGTTACCTTGGAATATGATCTTTCAAGTCAAAGACTATTAAATTCCTATCGGTTGGGTCAATTCCACCTATAGCTTTCAACAGTGCCTTCCATTGTGCAGGACAAGACTGAAGGACTTCAAGGGCTGACATCGCTGAAGGTGCCTAGGCCAGATCTTCAACAATGCTGTAGTTATGGGCCTCACGCACATGAGGATTGAAAGCTGATTTCCGATTGACACCCTTAGGGGGGGATTGCGAAATTGTGTCAAGTCTCGGTCATTCGAGATGAAGATGACCGTTTGTAGGTGGAGTCGGTGGAGAGGGTTGTACCAAAGAAGGAGGTAAATCGTCAACCTTCTCCTTAGATGGAGAATACTCTTTTTCTTGAGTTGTGAGTGCAACGCTGTTGGGTTTAGAATCACCAGTACACATCAAAACATATGATGTAGTAGAAGTATATGGTTGGTCATGAATGACCAACTGAGCCTGTTGTTGAGATGGGAAGGGTTGTGACAAGACAGTCGACGTAGATGGTTTTGGGGTTCCCTGAAGGAACTTAGTGACCTCAGCACGTCGTGGACAATCCTTTGTGTAGTGATCATCACCACAGATAAGGCAAGGGTATCAGGGATTGCGCTTATCCTGGTCATCAACAGGAGTAGTTTTAGGATTCTCTTCTTGATTATTATTTTTGCCCTCCTTATTCTTGCCTCTCCCTTTTTTCGATTTATTTTTATCGGTCGGGGTAGATTGAACGACATTCACCTTTGAAGTTTTACCAGTGGGAGTGGCAGGAGACAGAGCATTTTGAACATTAGAAGAAGCAGACTTAGGGTTTGTGCTTGAAACAAAATGTGATTGGGCTTGGGCAGTACCAATCACACCGTCAGCTGCATGTGAGGCAGCTGGAGCAGTTGAAGTGATGGAAGTACCAGGACGAGGCAACTCAAGTAATAAATCATAAAGTGTTCTCGTTTGCAAATAAACAAGATCAAGATATTGAGCACAACTTATATCCTGCTCTTCCGTGACAACACCACCCATGGCAATGTCCTTACCAATTTCATTCACAAAGGATTTTGTAAACCATTCTGCCAGTAACTGATCAGGAAGCTCAAGTTTAATGAGATGACGTCTCCTTCTCCACTCATGGATATGATCCGATATATGATTGCCTTTAGTCTATTTGAAGGAAGTCAAAATCTCAGTCCCAGTATCATAACAGATCAGTAACTGATAATGTGTAAGGAAAGCCATAGCTAAGGTGTTAAAATCAGAGAAGAAACCTCGTGGAAATTCAATATACCACTTCGCAGCAGAACCAGTAAGGGCTCGTTGAAAAAGACGTAAACGAATAGAGTCATCCATCAACGAGTTGGATGAACACCATAGGTGAAAAGTCATAATGTGATTGTTCGGGTCCTCTCCCACTTTACCGTCGAATTTAGGAATGTCCGATGGAAGCTTAGATGGAATAGCAGGCCATTGGGGAGAGTGACGAATAGGATCATTTAGAATCCTAGACAAATCCAGCAAATCCAAAGTAGCGAGAAAAGGTAACTGTCGATTCACTTGCGGGTACTGGTAACTTTGGGGTGGAATCCCTGTTGGCAAACCAGTAGGACCGTAAGCAGTCTGCCCATAATGGGAAAACCCAGGCTGATTCAGTGGTGGTTGAAGAGGATAGTAACTTGAGGGATTGTAACCTTGAGTGGGGACATGAGTTTGATCATTCATACCCTAAATAGGATTTGGTATACCTGGATATGGTTGGCCTATAGTAGGGATAGGCAACTACTACCCCCCAGTCGTGTGAGGAAGATGTTGTATCATCTAATTCCAATACTGAGCCAAAGATGGAGGTATATTTTGTCCAAAAGGTGGGGTTGGTCCCCCTATCGTAGGTGGAGTTCCAACCGGAAGTTGTGTTCCAATTGAAGGTTGTGTAGTAATGGGAATGTGTCTGGTAAGAGAAAGTAGAATCATACCACCTTGCCCACCAACGAGAATTTTCCAGTTTGGTGTAATGGACGGTATAGTGCCACTAGGATTAGAATTTCCAGAAGGAAATTGAGGGAGTGTCGGATTAAAACTGGGAATAGGGTGCGCAGGAAAAGAAGGACCACTAGGAGTACTAGATGGGGTTTGTGGAGGTGTTGGAATAGAATCATTCAACAAAGCATTCAATGCATGGTATCTGGGTGGTAGTGTTGGAGTGACATTGGGCGTTCGCTGGGTGTTTATAGGAGGAAGACCAGCTGCAGTGAACTTGGTTGGGATACTCGTAGTATTTGCAAGATGGGCCATTTCGATAGGGAGAGTAAAGTGATAAGTTGTAGTCAACGGTACAGTCTCCATCTCAGAAAACACCGGAGGTTTAATTTCAGAGACCACAGGCGAACCAGGACCAAAAAGGGTCCTTCGAAAATCACCTACATACCAAAAAGGATCTTGGCCTTCTATGCCGGGAAAAGGCTCAACGGGTGATCCAGAAGAAGTAACAACTAATTCTCCAGAAGAATTCAGTCATCTAAAAGGGTGCTGAGAATCACTGGGAAGTCGAAAATCCTCTCGAGTATTTGTAATTCGAAAATGTTCAAGAGAGTTAGTGCGTTCCACTTGAGGTGTGGTAACGACTAGGAATTCACTCTACGTCGGCGAGCCTACAGGTGTGGTTGTGGGAAAGGGTTGTGAACCTTCCATATGCTCTGGAGATAAACCCTGCATTCTACGTGAACGACGTGGAGGAGCTATTGTAAACAATTGACAAACTTTGTGAAGAAAATCCTATGGTCAACTTTGAGAAACAAACAACACGCGCTAGTAAACAAAATCTAGGAAGCAATCACCAAGCAAACAAGACCTTCTAATTTTGAAGCCATTAGTTGGTGATGAAATCCAACGTCGCAACAATGAGACTAGAAGGGGTGGGGCTATGGTGGAAAATTTACGCTGATGACTTGCTTAATGGACTTACACCCTGGTGCAAGCTCCCACACATAATCGTGGGTATACACTCCAAGGATCCCGAGTGAGTTTGGTCAACGTCAATTCCAGGTACCGTGAAGACTTTTCCCTCCACAGTCACCTTGGGTAAGAACCTAGAGAGATAGGCCACTAAGGTCACCACCAACAACAAACAAGCCTGGGGGAACAGTCGACAGTCCTATCTACATGCAAGGGCAGAGTATCTAGCCCGAAATCAACTCAAAAGGCTTCCACTCATCATTGTGGGTATACCTCCAAGTGACCCCCGTAATACGTGCAATCTCTACACTGATGTCAACAAAGTAGGGTGAGTATCTTTGCCAACATCAATGTGACCTAGTGCTTGACCCTTGTGTGAGAAGGGCTTCCCAGGACAATATGTTGCAAATGGAATTTAGCACTCCCTAACTCAAGATGCTAATGTGTGTTTTGAGATTTTGGAGAGTGTATCTCTCTTCCTACTCCAAAGCACTAGCCTAGCTAAATGTTGGTGTAAAAGAGCCGTAGAAAAAGAGTTACTAGATAAATTTTATGATTACGTAGTGTTTTTAAGAGCTGTTGTTTACTCTAAGGTAACAGAAGTGAAACTTATGGTGTATGACTCTGACCCAAAAAATGCAAGGATGAGAATGAAATATATCACTTTTCATTCAATGAATCCTATGTATGGGAGAGAGAAAGTTTTCTAGATCAAACTTGAACTACAATGCAAAATTTCCTTTAAAATGCAAACGCAAACAATCACTTATTAAATGAAAATTCTCTATGCTTCTTTTCAATACTTCAACAATCTCAAAAATTTGATTTTCAATGTTTTGTAAATGACAAAAACAATTTTATGAAAGAAAAACTTTGTTCACTTTTCAAAAAGGACCCACACTGTGACAGCGAGAGTACTGGAAATAAAAAAAACAAATGAACAAGCAATAACAAACACCCAATCCACTCTTTCAATGAAAGAAAAAATTAAAGAGCAAACTAATGTAATCTTCTCAAATGCAAAAGAAAAAATGACTTTTCAAACAAAGCAAATGATAAAGACCAATTACTGAACTTTCAACCAATCACTGGTTCTCAACTAATCAAACACACTCAGATTCTAAAGTCAGAGAGAATGGTTTTACCAAGAAGAGTCAAGAAACAAAAGTCAAGCTACAAATGACAAGAAAAGCCTTGAAACCCTAAGACTATTCATGCACGTAAACAAAGACAAGAAATATATCAATCAATGGTCAAAGAAACTCATAAGAGGTAATCAAACTGATTTGGGCAGTTGGAAAAACCAAAACTCAAATCCAAATTTTGAAAAATAATGTTCGTAGGCAGGCTATACAACACAGTGCGGGAATCACTGATTCTCGCAGGTTATCCTTGAGTAGGGTGCGAGAACCTCACACTGAAACCTAAAGGTAGAGTGCGAAATCTACCTATTCTCGCAGGCTGCAATGGAGTACAGTGTGAGAATGCCTGAACATAGTCAAAAATTTGAAAAATGAAGTAGAATTGGAAAAGACTTCTAGACTCAGAAGATCTATCAGGATATCCTGAAGACTCAGAGACTGATAGGATAGGAGAAAAGTGAAACTAGAGAAAATCGCCACAGAAAAATATCAAAATCCACAAAGAAAATGGGATTTCTCCCCAGCGGAGTCACCAATTTTGTTATTGGATAAATCCATAAGTGCGGACACAAACCGATCTCCCTAGATCCACCTAGATCTAGAACAAAGCAAGACAGAATAATACTCTTTCCCTAGATTTTGACTATTGAATGAACTAGGAGGCAACAACAAGTTACATACCTTATAAACGCTTCCTATGGTCTTTGTTGCTCCCGCTTCATTGCAGTTCTCTCGTGCAGTCAAGACCAAGACAACAAAAACCAACCAAAGTGCAGAAAGCACAATCTATTCAATAGTCAGTCTATGTATATGATCAAGGAGTTATACAATAAAGTGGAAATAACTTTATGGGAAAGGGACATATTATTGTATCATATTAATGGAAAGTTAAGATTACAACCTGAGCCTTGATGTCGCAAACTTCCTTTCGATGGCCCTTGACTCTGACACACACACTTGCTCACTTGTATGAAGAAGGTCAACTCCTTAGGATGAACTTGATGGAGTCTTTAACCTGTTGTAGCATCAGTCCTTCACACAATCCTTTTCACCAATTCTCCAATGAATCTCTTGCTTGTTTGCTTAACCTTTTCCATGAGAATTCCCTCAATATATAGGAGAGAATGAATTAGTTACTTGGATAAGAATGATCCCAAAATATCAGGGAATCCAGTACTAGGATAACCATTCGAATTCCATCTCATTCTTCTAGAAGATTCCCTTCTAGAAGCATCGATAATTCATCTTTTTCCTTCCTTAAGAAAGAGTTTGCACCCTAGCATTTCAACACAGTGCAAACTTCTCACACCCTAGCTTAAGGCATCCTGCGAGAATCATGCATTCTCGCAGGCAAATGTATTAGCAGCCTGTGAACTTCCTTCAAAAATGATATATCTGGAAGGAGAAGAAAGTAACTTTTCTAAGGAGAAATTTCTTATGAAGAGCCTGAGTACACCATCATCCATACATCATCATGATGACCAAAATCATGGGTAACACTCTTGAACATATGAACGACACGCCCAATGATTTGGTAGTATTGAATCAAAGACGACACAGGGAATGACCTTGTAGCAAATCAAATGAGAGACAAATGGATTTCCCAAACCGGCTTAAAATAATGAATAGGGGGTGTCATGTTCAAGAGCGACACTTACTGCCAATTAATATGGAGTTGATAACATATCCCTTTCCCAAATTTTCCCCCACCATTTCTGGTGAGTACCTCTTTATTTTTACACAAGCTTGAGAATGATAACATATGCTTGTTGATATAAGCTTATCCTTTGGATAAGTCCTTCGGAGTATGTTTAATGAACCCCAAGAAGGAGTGGTTCAGTCCCATTATGGGTCTCTCGATGTTTGTTTAACAAGTCCAAAGATAGAAAACTCGAAGGTTTTTCATGATTATAGAGTTTGGAAAAACACTTAAAAGAGAACTCTCTCAGTTCCTTTTTCGTAAACTAGTCTAATGAGACTGAAAAAGAGATAAATTATCGCTCACCAGACACTTTCTTCAAATACTTTATCAAGCGTGAAAATAGCAAGGTCGCTCGGCTATCTTTTCATGCTTAGAGAGTCTGAAAAGAGCTTAAAGAGGACTCCATGGGGGTTCATTTTTCGTATAACCTTGTTGAGCCACAAAAAGTGATAGAAGTATGCACGATCACATTCTCATGTATTTTCAAGCGTGAGAATGGACAAAGACCAAGCTCGAGGTTTTATACAAAAACCATAAAAAACATTCAAAATATGCGATGAAGAAAGAAAAATTATGTCTGCATCCCTGTACATGACCATCGAAGTTGTTATGCCTGTAAAAGTTACACTCAAAAGGGCATTAGGGTTTAGGTTTTAATAAATAAACAATTATTAAAAATTAAATAACATGGTAAAAGTCAATATAAAGAAATAAAACTCTTTTTACCATATCATTTTCACTTTTCCACTATTTGAGCCCAAAAACCCCTCTTTTTACCCTAGAAGTTTGGCATCAGATTGTGGGAGTTATGAGCATCCATTCAATGAACCATCATCGACAGTGAGGTAGTCTCTTTGTCCTCTACTCTTTTATGGTTTTATTTTGCATTTTCATTGGTAAAAACTCATTTTTGAGTTGGTTTTGTGAGCCATACTTGCGCTCATCCATTCTCGCAGGTGGGCTACATGGGACCTACGAGAATGGGTCATTCTCGCAGGTGAGCCCACAGTAGCCTGCGAATTTCTCACACTCTGTCTAAAGGGCACCTGCGAGAACCGCACAGAACAAATTTTTTTTGAAGTTTTTCTCAATGAAAGAAAACCAAATTGAGAGTAGAGTTATTAATATTCTTTTTGTGCTTCTTATGCAGGTAGTTGGCCATCAAAATGGTTCTGGAATGGTGTGAAAGGGAGCACAAAGAAGATAATGCCATTGCTGGAAATCATCCACCCACTATTGCCGCTTTGAGGAACTATGGTCTCCTGAAGTACTTTCGTATCCTGAGCATGAGGGCCTAAATCAGGTTATTAGAGTACCTTGTGCATATGTGGGATCCCGATCAGCAGGTATTTCATGTAGGGGTCCACACACTGTCCTTAGCTATTGAGGACATTTACTTCTTGGATAGACTATCACAGTGTGGGTACCACGTGAACTTGACTGGTAGCCGAGGTGGTGGGTTGCCCATGAGTGAGTACTACCGCTTACACTATGTTCCTGAGGCAGAGAGGAAGAAAGGGAAAGTAGCTATCTGGGGAGTATGGAATTTGACCCTCCATACTATCTTGTTCACCATAGCTCAGATGGCTGGGAGCTCTGATCTTCACATGGAACTACAGAGTTACTTCCAGTATTCCATAAAATGTACTGAACCTTGGGTTTTTAATTGGGCAGATGTTGTGCTTTGTAGTATGAAAAGGTAGTTGACCAAATGCAGATGAGGCAACCTGAAGCAATTCGAGTACGGATCTTTGTAGGTGTCCTTCTTTCTCGAGAGGGTTCCATTACTGAGGCTAGAGGTTGAGTGGAATTTACCAGCTCCTAGGGATCCAAGAATGTTGAGATGGTGTCAGCTCATGGTCTGGCACGTAGCTGGAACAATTATCAAGTATGATGATACCTTCTTCGATTGGCTGCGACCACAGATGTTGATGGTCGATGATTATGCTTATGCTGGGTTGGATTTTCGAGGAGATCCAGACTTAGTTGTTAAGCCCTAATATTGGCTCATTACCCCTTAATTGGGACATATTATATTAGTAATTTTATTTTATTTATGTCGGCTTTAGTCCATTAGTTGTAATTATACCTCCTAGTCTCCTATATATACCAAGGAGATATTTTCATTTTGAATCATCTTGTACTTGAACATTTAAGTGGTGTAAAAGGAGGCTTTCCCCCTCAAAGAGGCTTATTATCTGAAATTATCTCTTTTTCAAGGCGTTGAGTACTTTTCCTGAGGTTTTTCTATGCTATATTGATGTTTGGTTCTTAACATATGGTATCATAGCTCAAGGTCTTGGGGTTTCGCTGCTACATCTGAGACACAGTAGTATTTTTGCTATAATTTTTTTTCTACAATGTTTCAAAAGTCACGGCTTGGAATATATTTATTAGATGGATCAAGGTACGTTGGGTTCAAAATTCAGCTCCTGAGACCTTATGCTTTCAGAGATATAGCCTATACAAGATAGGGTTCTAGAATAATCTTGAAATGAGTCATTGCGGAATTTTTGCTATAAAATTTTTTTTGTAACGTTTTAGACCCTGAACTCTATAGACAATTTATAGAAATTAGTAAGGTATCTGTGGTAAAAATTTCAGCTTCTGGGTCATCTTAAATTTCTAGATACACCTTGTGTAAGATAGGGTATATGACTAGTCCTATTGACTAGTATCAAGAAGATGTTACAGGTAAAACAATCATAACTTCTTGGTAGAGTATCCAAATTGAGTGGGACTAGCTGCATTGGATCATGGACATTCTGTAGTATTTTGGGTGTGAGTTTCAGAATTTGAAATCAATTATTTTGTGCGGGGCATGCTATATAAGTGAGATCTCTTGGAAAGGTAAAAAATTGGCAAGTTGTGAGGAAGTTACCATAAATTCCACTTGGCACATCCAATTTTGATTAGACCTATGGAATTGCAGAGAAGAAATGTCAAAGAACTACCTAAAAGAAAGTTTCATACCCAGAAGGCCGAAGCTTGGGAGATAGAACAGAATAAATATTGTCTAGCAGAACTGCCTCAAAATCAAGACTCAAAAGTGATATTTGACCAACATGCCACCAAAAAAGGGACCTTCTACACCAAATAAGCCTCCAAAAAATCCTAATTGGACTCTTGATGAAGGTGAAGAAATGCGTAGGGACATAAATGAACTACAAAAGAAGATGGATTCAATGGAAGCTAAGTT
>ML779865.1:189946-245150 GCA_009831015.1 Picea engelmannii
TATTGGCTCATTACCCCTTAATTGGGGCATATTATATTAGTAATGTTATTTTATTTATGTCGGCTTTAGTCCATTAGTTGTAATTATACCTCATAGTCTCCTATATATACCAAGGAGACATTTTCATTTTGAATCATCTTGTATTTGAACATTTAAGTGGTGTAAAAGGAGGATTTCCCCCTTGAAGAGGCTTATTATCTGAAATCATCTCTTTTTCAAGGCGTTGAGTACTTTTCCTGAGGTTTTGCTATGCTATATTGATGTTTGGTTCTTAACACTTAGTCCTGCTGGAGGATGCTTAGTGGGGGGAACTTGGTAAGAAGTACACAATTTTTTTCTTTTTAAATGTTTTTGTGAATTTTTATCAGATGCAAATGTTTTTTATATGTTTGTCCAAAGACTAAATACAAAATTTGTTGTTGATGACACAGATGTGGGACCTTACCGACCTCCTGGTACTTCTCCCATTCAGTGGCGAGGAGAGGTAGCACCAGTGCCACAATGGGATGCCGAGGATTATCAAGTAGTGGAACAAAACCTAGAGGGTTTGACAGCGGATATTCCAGACATGCCTCTTGGAGAGGTTCCACGATGCTATCAATGTCACACAGTAGGAGTATCAGAGTCCATAGGTCGACTTCTCTGTAGGGTTGCTCGAGCAGTCATGTGTTACTGTGAATGTCATCCATGACGTCACTTTGTAGAAGCTATGAGCTTCAGATTTTGACATTTTGGTCTTTGGACAAAAACTTTTGTAAAAAACTCTTTTGATCGTTATATATACAGACGGTTTCTACCGGTTTATCTTGTGTTGTGTGAAAATTGATGTGATTGATTTATAAATGATCCAAATGTCTATCTAATACATAGTTAGCCAATGCATCAGTTAATGTATTTAGACATCTAGGAATATGTTGATATTCAATATAATCAAAATAACATTCCAAGAGGTGAATTCGCAAATACACTCATAACAAAGTAGGACTTCGAATAGTATGGACGTTACTTAATTGTAGTACTACAAGCTACGAATCGATTTGCACAACCAAATGACGAATTCGAACCAAGATAGCATCAACCAATAATTTGATAACGACACTATACTCTGCAATATTGTTGGTCGCACGGCCGAGACACACACCTCATAAGGAGACAAGTTCATTTGTAGGGGCGTAAATTGCCCATGCAACGGAAGAAAGGTTCTGAGTACTACGGCTAGCACCATCAGCGAAGCCAATGTAGGGTAGCGAAGACTCCGACATCTGGAAATTAAACACAACGTCACATAAGGGCAGAGACCAGATAATGACAAAATCAAGCTATAGTAACACACAAGAAGTATGATACAATAAAAATACAAGTACTCATGCACAGGTGATTTTATGCATAGTACTTCTTCAAGTACAACCCATTCCTGGGTTCACTCAAAGGCATACCATCGTAATCTACTAACTCATAAGCTCCTTTTTCCAAAACTTGTCGAACGATATAAGGACCTCGCCACATGGCTTCAAATTTTCCATCTCCTAGCATATATTGATCTTGTTCATAGAGGAGAATGAGATCTCCTTCGGAGAAAACGCGAGGCTTGACATGTTTGTTGTATTGGGCCTTGCCACATTTTTTCTGAGATTCTATGACTAAGGTGGCATTGTGTCGAGTTTCATCTAATCGCATAAGATACAATAGATGTTCTTCCTTAGCAGAAGTGTTCGGTAGGAGTTCAACAACTAGTTTTAAAGAGGGTATCTCGCATTCAATCGGGAGAATAGCTTCCAAACCATAGACTAACCAAAAATGTGTAAACCCAATAGCGGACTTGATGGATGTCCAGTAAGCCCACAATGCTGAAAACAACATTGTGTGCCAACTTGTTTTGTGAATCCCTACCATTCGTCGGAGCATAGTTATGAGAACTTTGTTGTTTGTTTCGACTTGGTCGTTGGCTTGTGGGTAATAGGGAATTGAGTTTTCATGGTGAAGACCCAACTTTTTAGTAAGTTCATACATCATGAAGTTCCTAAAGTGGCTACCGTGATTAGTGATAATAGCTTGGAGAACACCAAAATGAGCTATAACGTGATTAAAAATGAATAATGTTGTGGTATTTCCAGTGTTGTCAAATGTCGGCATCGCCTCGGCCCATTTCGTAAAGTAATTGATGGCTACAATAATGTATCCATGCCCCCCACCCAAGTGAGGGTGACATGTCATGAAATCGATGCCCCATTTCGCAAAGGGACCAACAGAGACCACAGGGTGAAGAGGAGTGAGATGCGATCGTATCTTGTTATTATAGGTCTGGCAAGCATGGCATTTTTGAATGGCGATTATGCAATCGTTAAATAAAGAAGGCCAAAAATACCCTGCTCATAAGATCTTCTGGGTAGTAACATACCCAGACATATGACCACCACAAGCTCTAGAATGGCATTCATTCAAACTCTCTTGGCCTCATCGAAAGTGAGACAACGTCGAAAAACAGAGTCAATCCCCCGACGATAAAGAGTATCCCTGAGGATAATATATTGATGAGCTTGGTATCGTATTTGACGTCACTTAGTACTGGACAAAGTGGGCCAGAAAGTCTAGGTTTGGAGATATATAATGATATCACCATACCAAAGATCATCAATGCTGATGAGGAAAAGGGATTCATCAGGTAATGAATCAAATGCTACATTTTCCATTTCAAAATAGGGAAAGTCACATATCAACTCAACAAATACTAAGGACTTCTTAGACTTGGCACATTCAAATTCCAAGTCAAACTCCTGGAGTATCACAATCCATTTGGAGTATTTTCCCCCTAGCAATTGACATGTGAGAATGTGTGTTGTAGGAAAATCTCCCTGCGGACAGGTAGATTGCCTCTAAGAGCTTGACCCTAACTCTAGATAGAAAATGCTTAACATGGACACTAACTTCCTTTCAAATCTATCTAAACTAACACATGAGAAGGAAGGATGACATAAGTACCTTTTATCGACATTTGTCCCTGCACGCTCCGAGTTGCGCTCTAATCCTTTGCTCCTCGCTGAGTTTTGTGGACAAAACAAGATACGACTACTTCCTACTCTATTGATATTAGCTTGAAAATAGATCTATCAATTAATGATAAGTTCATGTGACATTAGACACAAACTAGAAAGAAACAAGCCAAGCGTGTCATATTGATGAGAATAACTACAACAGTACTTCCAATCGTAGATGCGAATGCGACAGCTTCGTCAAGTCCCCTTCATCTAACCCTTCCCTAAAAGATCCACAACCTGGATAACAGCAGCTTCACTGATCACTCTCCTTTGGCTGACTATGAGTTTCCTCCAAGATCATAAGTTTCATATCTTCAGTTCTTCCCCCTTTCCACCATCATAGAGTCTATTTATATAGGTTAAGAGGAGCTTAACCTCTTGAGTTATCTTTAGAACAAGTTGGGAACCTTCTCCTTAGATCAGGGATCTCTTGATGAAACCAAGAATTCGAATACAACTACCTCCTAATCTCAAAATATCCTCCCCTTATTCTCCTCAACGGGCCAACTACTACCTCAGATTAGGCAGTGCTCCCTTAGAAGAGGCATCAGAGTGCTGTAGCGCTCCCTGGTAAGATTTAGGGGAGTGCCAGCGCCTCCAGGATGAGCAGTGCTCTTCAGAGGGGGCTGGGGAGTAGTATAACGCTCCCTGAAGCCTTGTAGGGGAGCGCCAGCGCTTCTAGGGCTGAAATAGGAGAGCTCTCCTCCTCAAAACCTTTGTTTCAGGGATTTCTTCAGGTGTCAAGAGTTATTTGACTTCAGTAAACCAATTCTTCTTCTTCAAATCAGGCATATGAGATGTTATAAGTGTCTTCTTAGTGTCGTTGATATGGCAGTATGTCTGAACATCATTTGCAGCACTTGTGACCAACTTGCGACACTTGCGAAAGTTGTAAGGAAGGTGCGACACTTACGACAATTGAGAGGGACATACGACACTTATCCAGCTGAGTAATTTTGACGTGTAACAGAATGCCCCCCAAATTATGAATTTAGAAGATGCCAACTGATAACTGAAATAATTTGTAGATGTCCAAGAAAGGGTATAGACTCGGAGAACCTGACAGAAGCTGCACACAAACATCCAACAAGTATCATGACATATTTCAAAACCCAAGGTAAGCATACTTATGCTTGGGTGATCAAGACTTAGCAGGATATGGCCGCCATAAAATACACTGCGGATCCATAATTGTATTGATAAAAAGGTATAGCCACCGAAGATACAATGTGGATCTATACTATGATGACTTAGACTGATCGTAGCCACGAAGAATACACAGTGGATCTACGAGATGACAAGACATAGACACGACCAATACAAAGTGGATCTATGTAACAGTGTATGTGTTCTTTGTCCAATGGAAATTCCTTCGCAGCCTGGGCAAATCATATATCAAAGTGGTCACTCAACCTAGGGTCTTCTTACCAATCCCAACGTGGTACGATTCTAACCATGTGAATAGATGTCTTGATTTCAAACATGGTAGAAACCACTTGATTTCCGGTCAATGGTGTGAACCATTAACAAGTGCGAGGAAGATCACCATTAATGTCAATGATTCCCAAGGTACCCTAGTACATTCCAGCAAATGTGAATAGATGATATGAGGTTGAACATCCATGGAATCATTTGATCAGGGGTCAATGATGTAAACCCACTGTCGAATGTGAGGAGGCCTGCCATTGAGGCATGCAAGTCCCAAAGTACTAACTAGTTTCTAAGTCTAATTCCTGGATAATGTGTTGGAGTCGACAGGAATAGACTCATCGAAGGAGGGCCTTGATGTATCCCCCATCAACAACATGAAACGGACATGGAGATGTAATTGGAAGATCAGACGGACATGGACTGACACAGGTTCTGAGGCAAGATACTTAGGATGGATGACTCTTGAGGTGGATACTTCCCTTGAACACTGGGGCACAACAACAAAACATGACATGGACCAATATTATGCAATGGATATTGGGACACGCGTCAGGTGACCCAAAGGAGTGAAAGGAACTCAAAATATTGGCTCAGTGTAGAGTTTCAGCGGATTATGATATGTGCAAAGTGACAAAGTGTCATGTTCAAGGGCGACTCTAAGAAGTGCTGGATGATGTTCTCAAGAGACTGCTTGGCTTGCTCCTTTCAATTTTTCCCCCCATCCAGATAGATGAGTACCTCTTTTTGATTTAATGAGCTCAAGGAGGATAACACATGCTCGATATAACTCACCTTCGGTAAGTTCCTCTTCCCTTGTTTAACGAATCGAAAGAAGTAAGGGTTTAGTCCCATATGGGCCTGTCGATGTGTGCTTTAACGAGTCCAAAGATAGAAAACTCGAAGATTTTTCGGGATAATAGAGTTTGGAAAAACACTTAAAAGAGAACTCTCTCAGTTCCTTTTTCGTACAGTAGTCCAACGAGACCGAAAAAGGGTTAAACTATCGCTCGAAACACGCCCTTTCTAACCTTTTAACGAGTGTGAAAGGAAGAAAGGTCACTCGACAATCTTTTCATATTTAGAGTGTTTGAAAAGGGTTTAAAGTAGACTCCAGGGGGGTTCCTTTTTCGTGTGTTCGTGTATCCTTATGGGTCTGAAAAAGAGATAAAAGTTTACCCGGTTGCATTCTCATATATTTATGAGCACGAGAAAGAACAAAGACTAAGCTCGGTATGCCCCCATCTTGAAAGCCGATGGCTTGACTCCAGAATGATCATCAAAGGCTGGAGACATGCCCCCCCAAGCTTCAATTCATTCACCAACTTTGAGGTTGTCACCAATTTCTGTGCTAGATGGAGAAAAAGGATACAGGTGGATGAAATGAAGGTTCAAAAACGAGACCTAATGAAAGACTCGACTCGAAATCTACAATATCTGGTGAAAGTCTCAACTTGAAGGGAGAGGTGATTGTTTCATTTTTTAACGAGCTTTCTACAGAGGAGAAAAATATTCTCAAGGTTCCAGGTTCGATCCCCAGTGGATTCGCTAGTTTCTATTGTAGGAAAATATCCCTGTAGACAGGTAGATCACCTCTAAGAGCTTGACCCTAACTCTAGACAGAAAATGCTTAACATGGACACTGACTTCCTTTCAAATCTATCTAAACTAACACATGAGAAGGAAGGATGGCAGAAGTACCTTTTATCGACGTTTGTCCCTGCACCCTCCGAGTTTCACTCCAATCCTTTGCTCCTCACTGAGTTTTGTGGACAAAACAAGATACGACCACTTCCTACTCTATTGATATTAGCTTGAAAATAGATCTATCAATTAATGATAAGTTCATGTGACATTAGACACAAACTAGAAAGAAATAGGCCAAGCATGTCATATTGATGAGAATAACGACAACAGTACTTGCAATCGTAGATGCGAATGCGACAGCTTCGTCAAGTCCCCTTCGTCTAATGCTTGCCTAAAAGATCCACAACCTGGATAACAGCAGCTTCACTGATCACTCTCCTTTGGCTGACTGTGAGTTTCCTCCAAGATCATAAGTTTCATATCTTCAGTTCTTCCCCCTTTCCACCATCATAGAGTCTGTTTATATAGGTTAAGAGGAGCTTAACCTCTTGATTTATCTTTATAACAAGTTGGGAACCTTCTCCTTAGATCAGGGATCTCTTGATGAAACCAAGAATTTGAACACAACTGCCTCCTAATCTCGAAATATCCTCCCCTTATTCTTGGGGTCTTGGTCCTTTTCGAGCTCTTCTACTGCCACAGATTAGGCAGCGCTCCCTTAGAAGGGGAATCAGAGTGCTGTAGCGCTCCTTGGTAAACTTTAGGGGAGCACCAGTGCCTTCAGGATGAGCAACGCTCCTTCAGAGGGGGCTGGGGAGTGTTATAATGCTCGTTGAAGCCTTGTAGGGGAGCGCCAACGCTTCTAGGGCTGAAATAGGGGAGCGCTCCTCCTCAAAACCTTTGTTTCAGGGATTTCTTCAGGTGTCAAGAGTTATTTGACTTTAGTAAACCAGTTCTCCTTCTTCAAATCAGGCATATGAGATGTTATAAGTGTCTTCCTAGTGTCGTTGATATGGCAGTATGTATGAACATCATTTGCGACACTTGTGACCAACTTGTGACACTTGCGAAAGTTTTAAGGAAGGTGCAACACTTACGAAAATTGAGAGGGACATGCGACACTTATCCAGCTGAGTAATTTTGACATGTAAAAATGTGTTGCATAGGGTTGCAGTTAGAAATCATTGTAGTTTTTCACAAGAGGATATAGTGCCGAAAGCATTGGATGGCTTGGACGACAGCCAAGGCCAATTTTTCGACATGTAAATACTTGGTTTTGGTAGGCGTGAGACTACGAATCAAGTAGTAAATAACATGTTCATCGTTAGCATCATCCTCTTGGACGAGAACAATACCAATGGTGTAATCGGAGGCAGCAAGGTAAAAGAAATAATCACAACTGTAATCGGGGGGAAAGAGAAGAGAAGCACATGTTAGGGATAATTTCAAAGCTTCAAAAGCATTGTTGGCGATGGTATCCCAGACAAACTCTGAACCCTTTTTTAAGAGTTGCGTAAATCCATGAGTGATCTCAGCATAATTGGGGATAAAACAATGAAGAAATTTTGCTTTCCCCTGCAAAATTTACAACTGGCGAAGTGTAGAAGGAGGAGGGAGATTAAGGATCACATCAACCTTTAAAGGATCCACCCAAATCCCTTGACGTGAAACGATAAAACCTAGAAGTCGGCCCGATTCCACGCAGAAAACGCACTTATGAGGATTCAAACGTATACAGTAGAACCGACAGCAGACGAAAATGGCTCGGAGGTGGGTTGGGTGATCGGCTCGATGCATTGAATGAGTGGGTAAATCGTCTAGATCGGGTTGGACAATGTGTTTGATATCATGGAAATCATAAGACATAGCACGTTGAAAAGTGGTGCCAGCATTCTTGAGACTGAAAGGAAGTTTCTGATAGGAAAAAGTACCCCAAGGACAAATAAAAGCAGTCTTATGTTGATCCTTGGGAACAATGTTGATTTGATTATACCTGGAGAAACCATCCATGAGAGAGAAGATTTCACTTCCGACACAATCATCGACAATCTGATCGACGAAGGGGGTAGGAAAGTTGTCTTTGGGACAAGCTTTGTTAATATCCCTATAATCAACGCATACACGAATTGTGCCTTGTTTCTTGTTGATCAGGAAAATATTGGAAACCCAGTCTATGAGAGCCATCAGATAAATAAATCCGGCTTTAAGAAGTTTCTTGACTTCAAGTTTGATAGCAGACACTTTACATGGGTGAACTGGATGAAGGCATTGCCGGATAGGTTTAGAGTCGGGGTATGTCTTTATCTCATGTATCACAATTTCAGGGTCGATACCTGGCATTTCTTCGTAGCTCTAGGTGAAGATGTCACGAAACTCTTTGAAAAGGGATGTGTAGGTGACGATTTCATTAGAAGAACACAAAGCTCCAATATGGACATTTTCGACAATCCCAGGTTTAACGGAGATGTCAAGGGGAATAGTGGGTGAGATATTTCTTAATTTCCCTTCAGAAAACACATCGTGTGTGGACCCAGGAACGGTGGAGATGACAACAATGGTCGATGCGGTTGATATTCGTTGGTAGTTCTCAATGGTATGTTTCTCTAGAAAGAGGATGGAATGATGATGTCCATCATCCCAAGGGTTGTCTTCCATGATAGACATGATCATCTTTTCCATGGGAAAAATGAAATGGAAAGGATCTGGAGATAACTCACCAAGAGAGGGGGTAGAAGGCGTTGCCGATTGAATGGCCTGATAGGTGGATTTGACCAGACTTAATGGCATTTTGTCGCTGTAATGAAGATGATCTCCAGGGTCAGGTGCTATCCAGGGGTCGTGAGACACAGGAAGTTCATGAATCAAGGTGGAGATCATGTTGATTGAAGCAACAGATGAGTGTGGAACATCGAGCAGTGGAATGGGGAAAGTACCCATTAATGAAGAGTCTTTGATAAGGCTGACACCGACGTTCTCATAACCTGATGGGGTTTTAGCGATGAATGGTACATTTCCATTACAGGTATCGGAGTTGAAGAAGGCTAATTGGTCAACAGTAACGACCTTCCCTTGATGTGGGAAACGTACCACACGGAAAAGGGTCGACACAACTGCGTGCATGGAATTGATCCAGCTGCGGCCAAGTAGAAGATTGTAATCAAGGGGAGTGTTGAATACTTCCACTTCAATTTGGACCGTTTTTCCTTCTAACATGATGGGAAACGAAGGAAGGACACCACAGGGCTTAAAACCGGAGCCATTGAAGGCTTTGAGAGTGTTCTAGGATTCATTCAAAAGGGGAGAGCCAATGGCTTTCCAGCAAGTAAGATACATGACATACATCGAGGTACCCTCGTCGATAATGGTTCGACAAATGTTTTTGTCAGAGACAATCACTTGGATCTGGAACACGAGTTGAGGGGGTAACCTTGGAATGTGATCTTCCAAGTCAAAGATTATTAAATTCGTATCCGTCGGATCGATTCCACCGATAGCTTTCAATAGTGCCTTCTGTTGTGTAGGACAACTTTGAAGGACTTTGAGGGCTGACATTGCAAAAGGTGCTTGGGCCAGATCTTCAACAATGTTGTAGTTCTGGGCATCACGAGCATGAGGATTGAAAGCCGATTTCTGAACGACACCCTTTGGGGGAGATTGAAGAACTGTGTCAAGGCTCGGTCATTCGAGATGAAGAGGACCATTGGTAGGTGGAGTTGCGGGAGAGGGTTGTACCAAGGAAGGAGGTATATCATCAACCTTCTCTTTAGAGGGAGAATAATCTTTGGCTCGAGTAGTGAGTGCAACATCACTCTGCTTTGAATCGCCAGTACACATCAAGACATAATATGTAGTAGAAGATCAGGGTTGGTCGTGAATGACCAAGTGAGCCTGTTGTTGAGACGGGAAGGGTTGGAACAAAATGATCGGAGCAGGTGGTTTTGGAGCTCCTTGAAGGAACTTAGTGACCTCGGTGCATTGTGGAAAATCCTTCGTGCAGTGATCATCACCACAGATAAAACAAGGGTATCGAGGTTTGCGATTATCCCGATCGTCAACAGGGGTATTTTTGGTTCGCTCTGCTTGAGAAGTATTTTTGTCCTCCTTATTCTTACCCCTTCCCTTTTTGGATTTGTTTTTACCAGCTTGGGTAGATTGAACTGCATTTACCTTAGAAGTCTTGCCAGTGGGAGGGGCAGGATATGGAGCATTTTGAACATTAGAAGAAGCAGGTTTGGGGTTGGTGCTTGAGGTGGAATGTGGTTGGGCCTGGAAAGTGCCAATCACACCGTCGGCTGCATGCGAAGTAGCTGGAGTAGTTGAAGTGGAGAAAGTGGAAGGATGAGGTAAGTCAGGTAGTAAGTCATAAAGGGTACCTGTTTGTGAGTAAACGAGGTCCAGATATTGAGCATGACTTATGGCCTGCTCTTCTGTGACTACTCCACCTATGGAAATGTCATGATCGATGTCGTTCAAAAATGATTTTGTGAACCATTCTGCTAGCAACTAATTGGGGAGTTCGAGTTTAATGAGATGTCATCACCGTCGCCACTCATGAATGTGATCGGATATATGAGTGGCTTTGTTCTATTTGAAGGAAGTCAAAATATCAGTCCCCATGTCATAATGGATCGGTAACTAGTAGTGTGTGAGGAAATCCATAGCTAGGGTGTTGAAGTCAGAGAAGAAATCTCGTGGCAAGTCTATATACCACTTCGCAGCAGAACCTGTGAGGGTTCATTGAAAAAGACATAAATGAATAGAGTCATCCATCAATGAGTTGGATGAGCACCATAGGTAAAAAGTCATAACATGATTGTTCGGGTCCTCTCCCGCTTTGCTGTCGAATTTAGGAATGTCCGATGGTAGCTTGGATGGTATAGCAGGCCATTGGGGAGAGAGATGAATTGGATCATTTAAAATCCTTGACAAATCCAGAATATCCAAAGTGGCTATGAAGGGTAACTGTCGATTCACCTGTGGGTACTGGTGGCTTTGGGGAGGAAGCCCCGTCGGCAAACCAGTAGGACCATAAGAAGTCTGCATATAATGTGAATAGCCAAGAAGATTCGGTGGTGGTTGGAGAGGATAATAGCTCATAGGATTGTACCCTGGAACAGGAACATGAGTTTGAGAATTCAAGCCCCAAATAGGATTGAATGAACCTAGATATGGTTGGCCCATACTAGGGGGTGTTACAGACGCAGCTGGAAACTGCTGTCCCCCAGTCGATTGAGGAGGATGTTGTATCAACTGATTCCAATATTGGGCCAAGGACGGAGGTATGTGTTGTCCAAAAGGTGGGGTCGGTCCTCCTATCGAAGGTGGTGTTCCAATTGGGGGTAGTGTTCCAATTGGGAGTTGAGTTCTAATTGGGATTTGTGTTCCAATAGGAATTTGCCCGCTGAGAGGGGGTTGAGTCATACCACCTTGGTGAAATTTTCCACCAACAGGAATTTGGTAATTTGGTGTGAATGATGGAATAGTGCCACTAGGATTAAGACTGCCAGTAGAAGACGAGGAAGGTCCTCCAAAAGGAAATTGAGGGAGTGTTGGAATAAAAACGAGAAGAGAGTGCTCAAAAGAAGAAGGATCACCAGGAGAGTCGGATGGGGTTTGCGTAGGAGTGGGAATGGAAGCATTCAACACACGGTATCTAGGTGGTAGTGTTGGAGTGACATTGGGCGTACACAATGTCCTAATGGGAGTGAGAATAACTGCAGTAAACCTGGTTGGAACACTCGTAGTATCTGTGCGATGGGCCATTTCGATAGGGACAGTAAAGCAATAGGCGGTAGTAAACGATACTGTCTCTGGACTAGAGATTTCAGAAATCATAGGTGGGGTGATTTCGGAAATCACAGGTGAACCTGGACCAAAAAGGTCCTGTCGAAAAACACTTGTAGACCAAAAAAGATCTTGGCCTTCTATGCCAGGAAAGGGTCCAACTGGTGATCCAGAAGATGTAACAACTAAGTCTCCAGAAGAATTTAGCCGCATAAATGGTTGCTCAGAATCAAGGTGAAGTCGAAATTCCTCTCGAGTATTGGTGATTCTTAAATGTTCTAGAGAGTTAGTTCATTTCACTTGTGGCGTGGTGACGACTGGGACTTCACTTTGTTGAGGAGAGCCCTCAGGTGTACTTGTAGGCAAGGGTTCAGAACCTTCTAGATGCTCTGGAGATAAACCCTGTATTCTACGTGAACGACGTGGAGGAGCTATTGTAAACAAGTGACAAAATTCACGAAGAAAATGTTATGGTCAACTTTGGTAAACAAACAACACGCGCTAGTAAACAAAATCTAGGAAACAACACCAAGAAAACAATACCTTCTAGTTCGAAATTTACTAATTGGTGATGAAATCCAACGTCACAACAATGAGACAAGAAGGGGTTGGGCTAGGGTGGAAAATTTATGCTGATGACCTGCTTAACGGACTTACACCCTGGTGCAAGCTCCCACACATAATCGTGGGTATACCCTCGAAGGATCCGGAGTGAGTTTGGCCAACGTCGATTCCAGGTATCGTGAATACTTTCCCCTTCATAGTCACCTCGTGTAAGAACCTATAAAGATAGGCCACTAAGGTTACCACCGACAACAATAAAGATAGGCCACTAAGGGTATCTAGCTTGAAATCAACTCAAAAGGCTTCCACTCATCATTGTGGGTATACCTCTGAGTAATCCCCATAATACGTGCAATCTCTACACCGATATCAAAAAAGCAGGGTGAGTAACTCTGCCAATATCAATGTGACCTCGTGTTTGACCCTTTTGTGAGAAGGGATTCCCAGGACCAGATGTTGTAAATGGAATTTAACACTCCTTAACACAAGATGCTATTGTGTGTTTTGTGCTTTGGAGAGTGTATCTCTCTTCCTACTCCAAAGAGCTAGCCTAGCTAAATGTTGGTGTAATAGAACCCTAGAAAAGAGTTACTAGTTAAATTTTACAATCGCGCAATGTTATTAAGAGTTGTTGTTACTCAAAGGAAACAGAGATGAAATTGATTTTGTATGAGACTCTGACCCAACGATGCATGGATGAGAATGAAGTATATCAATTTTCATTCAATGAATCCCATGTATGGGAGAGAAAGAGAAGTTTTCCAGATCAAACTTGAACTACAAAACACAATTTCCTCTAAAATGCAATTGCAACAAATCATGCAAGAATAACAATTCTCTATTGGTTCTTTTTCAATAATTTCAACAATTGATTTTCAATGTTTTCGAAAACGAAAATGATTTTGAAAGAAAAAAGTTTGTTCAATTTTCAAAAAGGACCTACACCATGATGGTGAGAGTGCAGAAAATAAAAAACAATAAACAAACAAAAGATAAAAACCCAAACCACTCTTTCAATGGAAACAAAAATAACAAGCAAACCAAACTAGTCTTGTCATTTGTATGAGAAAAATGAGTTTTCAAACAATGAGAAAATGATAAAGACAAAGAAGATTAACTTTCAACTGATCACCGGTCCTTAACCAATCAAGCACACTCAGATTCCGAAAGCAGAGAGTATATCTTTGCAGAGAAAAGTCAAGAAACGAAAGTCAAGAAAAATGGACAGGAAGAGTCTTGATTTCCTAAGACGGTTCGTGCACAAGAACGAAGACAAGAAAAAAACAACCAATGGTCCAAAACACAGTGCGAGAATAGGTGATTCTCGCAGGTGAGCTTTGAGCAGAGTGAGAGAACCTCGCACTGAACCTAAAGGCAAGGTGTGACCTCATTATGTTCTCGCAGGACACTTTGGAGTGCAGTGCGAGAATGTCTGAGACTAGTCAAATTTTTGGAAAAAGACACAAAATTTGAAGAGGCCTTTGGGCCCAGAGGGTCTATCAGCGTATCTTGAAGACTCAGAGATTGATATGAATGGAGAAAGGTAAGGAAAGAGAAAATGTCCAAGGAAAAACGCCAAAAACCACAAAGAAAACAGGTTATCTCTGTAGTGGAGTCGCCAATTTTGTTATTGGACAAATCAGTAGGTTCAGACACTAACATATCTCCCTAGATCCACCTGGATCTAGAATAAAACAAGACAGGACATGACTCTTTCCCTAACTTTTGACAATTGAATTAGTGTTGATATCCAATTTGCATTTTCATATTGTCTTATAAGCTGCCTACACCAATGTTTTGCAAACATCAATTTTTCGTCGCAATTTTGAAATAAAAGACACTTCTATTTTTGCGACATTTGCACATTTACCTTCGTTTTTGTTTTCGCGACTATAAGTGTGAAAAATTGGTCTTTCATAGTCGCATTAAAATCATTATTTGAACTATCATTATCCTTCTTGTTGATATGCCCGTTGCGCTTACATTTGACTTATCATTATGCAGCTGGCAAAACTTTTGATCTGTACTCATTGGACATTCTTGGATTGATTGTGTGACTTTGTCTCATTGAGTTTGTAATGAATTGGCATTTGGATTTACATTTTATTTTATTTTATCTACTTGACCATTGGTTTCATAAATATATATAAGTGTTATGGTTAAACCCTTGATATATTTCATTTGATATGACGCATTGGCACATTGGTTAAACTCTTGATATGAATTGTTACAACGCATGCCACTTAGTCAAAACATTGGTATTGGTTTTGATTTGTATGTTGGGTGTTTAAAACTATGGCATAACTTTGATTGCGTGTGTTGTTTTATACACTTACGATTGATTTCATTGGTTGAGAAAGTGACATGATTTTTAAAACTATACAATAGTGGGTTGAACAGCTATAAATGCCGATGGTTGTACCTTGGCAATAACTATTATGCATGGCCGAAATAAGCTCCACCACCTTCGCATGATGTCATTAATGCCTATCCCTTATCCCTGTTTCACCTTTGTTAGCTCAGGTAACCCTTCGTGCACTCTGCTCCTGTGTATTCTATGATCCAAACCCTGGCTCGTTCACCGTGTGCTCGGTTCCATGGCACCGGTGGTGCGAATTGAGCCGAACGGTAGCCAAGCCTTGCTACTGTTCAACAATGCACAGAAAGACTTAGAGGATAACGGTTGGCTCACCTTCATGCAGAGGTTTGAGGGTTTTAATTTATTTGTTGCACACCAGTTCGCTCTGACTTTTGATGGATGTAGAGCCGAGGTGGGCGACATTCAGTTGGAAATCAATGAGGAGTTTATTAGTTCTGCTACAGGGTTACCATCCTCGGGCCAGCATTGGTTTAAAAACTCTAAGGTCGAGGAGGTTCCATGGCCACCACTGTTCGTCTCGCGAAAGTTCACATCTTGTGACAGAGGTATGCCCATTTCCATGCTTAAACCACGATGACATGACCTTTTGATGGTGGTTAAAGAATTTGTGACCTGTGAGGGTCGATATGGACTCATTTTTCTCTACCACCTGCATTTGTTAATGAATTTTATAGGGTATCCATTGAATATGCCTTTCTATTTCCAGCGTAGACTGTACAAAATGTCAAAAAGGTTTAAAAGGGAGAAGGACGATAGTAGCCTGTTCCACCATGGACTAATTAGAATTATCATTATTCATCACTTAAGTCTCCATGGTGATAGCTGGCGAGCTTTTATCACTCGAAATGGTTTTGATGATACAGACCCTGTCCAGATTGACAAGCCTGTGGTTAATGAAACCAAGGTCGGGCCACTCGTGCCCTTCCATGTCCTACTAACCTCTCCTAAGCCTTCGGTCGAACCTGATATTGACTTACCCGATGTTATAGCAGACAAGGTCGAGGATATGAAAACGCCTGTGAGCAAAAAGGTTAGAGGTAACCCAACTGTTGACGGCAAAGGAAAGAATAATGCTAGGTTTATCTTGAGAATGGCTAGAAATAAGCCTAAACCTAGTGTTGAGCAGAAGCCCATAGTCCTTAGTGAGGATTCAGACTCTGACATAGAACACTTCCTAGCTAGTGAGTACCCTTACTCATAGGGTCTGTGCTCCAAGCCACCATATGACTTCGTTTCGAATCTTCCCCCTTGCCTAAGAAACAATCCCAGTTACCCAGGGATCAAACTACCTAACGAAACCCTCAACAATGTAACCAAACCCTCACTTGCATCTTCGAAGCCCAGACAGTCGTCATGTGACCAATGTGATGTTTGGTTGGAACGATACTATTTAGACGTTCCTTTACTTCAATTGAAAATCAAATCACTGGAAAACCAAGTTGTACTGTTGACCAGCCAAAGGGACAAGCTTCAAGCAACTGATAGGAAGCAGAGGACTATTGGTTCCATCGTTTTTTGGAATGTTGAATCGGCTACAGCCGTTGTCAAATCCAAAATGTCATGATCAAGCCGTTTGCTTGTCATACAGGCATGAATTTTGATATCATTTTAGTTTTGTGAATGACCAGGATTAATATAATGATTTGAATTTGGTTTTCAAATAGCTCTGTCTATCTTTCGAAATGGCCCTGTCATAATGTGTTCATCCTGTACATTGTTTTTGCTTTGCTAAAAATAAATGAAATTTCGATTTGGATACACGATTTGCTCATACCCAGTTTAGCCACTGATAGATTTTCATCGGATTTGATTCGTTTGTCTGTTAAGTTAACGAAATCGATGGTTTTATTTCAAGTGAATTTGTTTGTATCCAATTTGAACAGGAAGTTTTTCATGATGAATTTAGAGCACGATCATGTTTGATTTGGTATAATTTCGTTATGATTATATTATATCGGCTCTAATTCAGTTTGTATGTCATGATATTGGAACAACTTCGTGAGTTTGAATTGATATAATCTTCTAAATCGGGAATACAACTCTGATTGACAATGATTTGGAAATAATGACTCAGTTTCGTATGAAAACAATGTTCTCATTTCATCCTATGCAAATATGCCCGAATCGTGGAATGGTTTTGATTCACGACAACTATGTTAAACCCCAGCTGTTTGAGTCGCTTGATTGGATTGTTGTGTATCTTCAGTTAGTATGATCGATTTTATGAGTTGTATTCATATTAAAAATAGACTTGATTGCAGCTCTGTTAATTTTAATTTTCAAACGAGTTTGTTAACTCAGACCGACTTACGTTATTTCTGTCAAATTCGTATGAGGAAATTCGGGTAATAGTCGTTTCAAAATGAATTCAAGAAACGATTTCGTGAATGATTTTGTCTGCCCCAATTTGCAATAACAAATGATCAGATAATTCTTACGAACTCTGTTACCAACTGATTGATCCTGTTATGATTTCATTTGAGTTGATTTACGCGCCGGTTTTGAGTTAATCCGCTCGTGGCATGGATCGTTTGTTATGTCAATACATTTATGTCGATTTGAAAATGATCTTGTCTAGATTCGATCGTGTTTCCTATTGATGAGGCAGCATAGCAATTGCCTATGATTTGTTTTAATTATATCGATTTCAATTTGATATGGAACGGTTTCATTATTGTTCGATTTTGTGGTAACAAACGAAACAAAGTATATGCATCTCTGTAGTCATTTTATTTTAGTTTTGTTTTGATCTCGAATTAGTATAACAATCTCGATTTTAATGATTCGTTTGTCTTTCAATTAGCTATTAGATACTTTTTATTAGTTGAATTTAATTCTTGAATGATTTGAATCGATTTTAATGCTGATTCTATGTCTTATTTAGACCAGCTACAGAATCGCAAGATTCTGTAGCTAGTCTATAAATTTAGATTTTTATCATTTTCTTTAACAAAATATCCTCCTAACTTGTTCATTTTTTACATTTTTCAGGTACATCCGAATTGTATTGGACATGCTAGACAGACTAGGAGATATTTGTGTGTTTTAGTTTTATTTTAGGTTCCTAGTTTAGTCAGACTTGGGATATCTTCCCAGATTTTATGTAAATAGTTTTGATAACTTTCACAGGGATGTTTTACCCTGTGGAAGGTCTTTAAATACTTATTATTTTTTGTAATAAGGAGCATCCTCACTTGTGGGAGAACCAGGCTATGGATTTCTAATACAAACTGAGATGAGAGTTTATGTTATTGCTACATCTTTCGCTTTCATAATATCAATCTTTTGTTTCAAGTTTATGCATGTCGTTTGCAGTTGATTATAGACTACTTTAGCTATCATAGTCGATTGCAAAATGATATGATTTAATTAATGTTTTATCCATATCTGATTTCTTTCACTACTTAAAAATACAGCAATTACTTTGTTTCAGTTAATGAATCACGGATTTCTCTTCTTCGTTAATTGAATCATTTCGTATAGATCTTTGCATACGGGTTTATCTAACTGTGAAGATTTATAAATCCTAATATTGTTGTAATTTTTATGTCTTGTTTGTCCTATAATTATATTGAAGAGCACAACAGCCTCCCGTTTACAAGAAGCTAGTGGATAATTCGGTGTGGGTTTCCTCCCTCTGATCAACTGAGAAAATCATCAGACACAGGACAAATCTGGAGCATTTCTCCAGGTCAGTTTGTGATTTATTTTCGTTAATTTGTTTAGTGTAATTTAAGTAGTTTAGTTAGATGTGTAGTTAGAATTAGTATATTAGTTGTTTAGTTTAGTTAGTTTTTTTGTTTTATTTATGTTCATAAAATTATAAAATCAACAAAAATATCTCTCTCTGTCTTAGGGCAGAATATAAATGAGTTTTTTAGGTTTTATTTAAATCTATAAATTGTAGATATTGTACATTTTGTGAATAATATTTATTTATGTTAGTAGTTAGATAGTTAATTAGTTAGAGTTAGTATAGTAGTAGTTAGTAGATTGTATATATATAGAAGAGTTAGATTATTTTAGTTTGTTTAATAGTTAGTTTTAGTTAGATTAGTTTATTAGTTTGTTTAATAGTTAGTTTTAGTTAGATTAGTTAGTTTAGAATAGTTATTCTTTTTTTTTGTTTTCTTAGGACCTTAGATCGGCTAACGGAGCCTCTAAACCCATCAGTGTGGTTCATCCCAAATGGCTTGGGTTATTAGACAACCCTGGACTAGTTCCACTCTCCTAGTTGACGGACGATCATTTTCGCTCGTCAGCAAATGGTGCTAGAAGGAGGGCCGACTGACAAGCTGGCCTTGTAGGAGCCTTTATTTTAATGTATTCAATTTCCCCCATGGCTCCCCAAACCACTGTGTTGGAGCATGCTTTCAACTTCTCATTACCCAATGTTCCCAATGAGACAGTCTCTCGCTTGTCCAAACTCACCTTTGATGGTGAAGGCAATACATCTGCTAAATACCACCTTAACAAGTTTTGGTGCAAGTGCATCAAACATGACATCTTAGATTTAGGAGTTTTATGTAGACTGTTCGCTTTTACTTTTAGAGGTCGAATCCTTTCTAGCATGTCACATTTTTTATTAGTTTCAATTTGTAGATGAGTTTCTAGATGCTTTTGAAATTTATGATTTTGTTCAATTATGTGAAGAATTTCATACTTCGCTAATCAACGGCGATTCATCCTCAGAAGACTTTTTGACAAGAGTCTATCATATCCTCTATAAATTTAATCTCGATAAAATGTCAGTGGCATTAAATCTCTTCTATGATGCTTCCATCCCTTCCATTTAGTCATGTTCAATCATGAATGAAGAACCAATTGCAAATCCTATCATTCAACTGCAAGAACAATCTTCTTCGCAAGGAGAGAAAAATTCTTTCGATAATGTTGAACAAGCCAGGGAGGTAGAATCTATTGATCAGGCTCTTATTGACAACCAAATCGGTTTTTCCTTTGAATCATTGTATTTTCAGTCTAAGACTAGTATGGAAGATGATTCGCCACCAGCTCAAGGTGAATATCCTCATTCTTTTGACCCAAGCTCTAATCAACATTTGAAATCAGTCATTGAAGAACACTTAAGTAATGAAAATCATCTTGAATGTTCTAGTGTTCCTATGAAACTGATTAGAGAAGAAGTTATGCAACTAGAAGAATAAACCTTAAACCTTCATCCTCAAAATGCACTTTGTTCACAAGAAAGACTAGATGCTTGTCACATAAATTTTGAATTATCTATCACACAAGAGGCAAATCCAGATGATCGTATTATGTTGAGGAATTCATCACCAAAATAGAGTAAGAGTTTTAAAGAAGGTGAAGAGAATTGTCTTGAGAATACCATTGTTGAGTATCATAGTTCAAGAGATTCTTTTCATCTTCTTATTTATCATTCCTTTTATTCTTTATATCCTAATCTATTCCTGGATTCTGGTGGACTTGACATCTTACCTACAACATCCTACTCTTTTCCACCACAATCATATCCTTTCAATATGCTAAATTTTGGTGAAATCAATTCCAAACCTAACATTGATAAACTTGGATTTGATGCTTGTTCACTTTCATCACTCACATGGGAAGAGGACATGTTGCGAGATGATTTTACATAGTTTATTGTTGGAAAAGACAATGTACTATATTTTATGGAGATCAAACATTCTAAGTTTCATATTCGTTCTTTGCTTAGCTCGAATCTTAATGTTTATGCTTCACTTTTTGAAATGATCAATCTCAACAAAGGAAACATTCAACCCAATGATCTAATTGATTGCACGAATTCTCCTATGATAAGTTTCCCATTGATATATTCATTTCATCAAAGTCATGGTTTGCATCCTCATTCTTGTGACAGGATCTTAGAATGGCTTGAATATTCATATATGAAAAAATTTCATAATAAAGACAAAGTTGAGCTTGCTTTCTTTTTACCCAAGTATCTTGGAAGTAGGCATGACATATTTCTTTTAGATCCTCCATGTGAAGAAATTAATGGACACTTAGAGAATTGTCAAGAGGATGGGGAATTTCAGCCTTGGCTAATAGTTATTCCATTTCCTCGTAATCCTGACAAGTTTTTCAATACTACTTACACTCGCCCATGCCATTATGACCCTTATCATGACAAAATTGCGCAATGGCTGGAGGATTCATACAATAAGAATATTCAAGGGAATGGTAAGATCATGCTTACTTTGTTTTTAGATGATGATTATGAAGGTAAGTGTGATATGTTTCTATCATTTGTTGATATATTACCATTCTTATTAGTAATGCTTGATCTTGTTTCCATTGCAGGATTAGAGTTATTTCGATGGCTACATTGGAAGCATGACTTCACGTAGTATCCTGATTCGTTTAATAGTTAGGGTAGGTTTAGGAATAGGTTTTCTTTCAGTTTGATTTCTCACTATTTCTCTTTGTAATAATGCAGTCATGAACGCAAGTGGGCACACCATGAGAACCATAATATGGTTGTTGTCAGGGAAGCACCCTTGATCCTTTTCTCTTTACTCTTAGTTGAACATTTATTTTCAAAAACGCAATATCGTCATGAAAATCTTAAATGGAAAGTAAAGAGATAAATGAATCTGAATCAACCCTGACCCAAGGTACCATGAGTAGGACTTCTTTCCCATCAAATAGGATTTTTCTACATTTTAGTTTCCCAAGGGATTTGTTGCATGAGGTTTTCAGATACACCTTCTGTACATATTTGTTTTTGTTTTTGTTGTTTGGATTTATTTGTTTTCCAATTTTTTCTTCGCTGGTGTGTTTTGATTTCTCCCTTAGGCTTACTAGTTTTTGCTTTTGGAAATACATATACCGGAATTTTGGAACTGTTCAGAAATAGAAAAATAGAAAATTCTTTCACTAAAGTGACTGCTGAGAAATTGTGTAAACATCAATTATATACTTCTGGAATTTACATCTGTGTTGGCAAAAGTCTGTTGTTTGAAAGAAGTTAACTAATTTTCGATCTCTGAGTGAAGCCTGTCATGATCATCTATTATCCTTTTACGTTGTCCTTGTTCCTTAAAAGGAACAACTCAGAAGATGTCTCCCTGCCTTCGAAGGTTGGTTTTGTAAATAAATCATCTCTGGATCTTAAGGAAGGACAGTTCTAAAAAATTATGTTGAGGTCTGTAAAAAATATGTTTAAAATATCATAATTTTCAGCGTCACCCCGCTCAATCATATATCTTTAAAAAATTAAAACATAAAAGAGCTATGGGAAGTGCTTGTAAACCCGTCGGGATGCTGAACAGGTCTACTGGCAGTGGGTAAATGCATGCATGATGCCAATAGAACTTCGTCGGGGTACTAAACAGGCCCACTAGCAGCGAGGCAATGTCGGGTATATAAAAATTAGCAAATAAGAAACCTCTCAAACTTAAATTGTCCTTCATTCTGATCTGAAACTTTTGGGCAGGATACAGATGTCAGAGTGGGTTAAATGGCAACCCTGTCGAGGCTATGGATGCCTGCTGGTAGCAGTGGCTCTGTCAACAGTATTGAATATTTTATCTTTAATATCGTGGCTCGCTTGTCTTAAGACTGTTATCAGTTTTCATCCTTTAAACGTTGCTGGAATATTTGGTTAATGATGATGTTTACACGATTTTCAGGTTGTTATTTTTGAGTTAGAATTTTTCTCATTATCCTAATCTGAATTTGTTCTTTTGGCAGAGATAACTGCTTCTCCCAGTGTGTCGCCATTGTTGGCAGCCAATTCTCATTTTCATATTGTCTTATAAGCTGCCTACACCAATGTTTTGCAAACATCAATTTTTCGTCGCAATTTTCAAATAAACGACACTTCTATTTTTGCGACATTTGCACATTTACCTTCGTTTTTGTTTTCACGACTGTAAGTGTGAAAACTTGGTCTTTCGTAGTCGCATTAAAATCATTATTTGAACTATCATTATCCTTCTTGTTGATATACCCATTGCGCTTACATTTCACTTATCATTATGCAGCTGGCAAAACTTTTGATATGTACTCATTGGACATTCTTGGATTGATTGTGTGACTTTGTCTCATTGAGTTTGTAATGCATTGGCATTTGGATTTACAAGTTCTTTGATTTGATCTACTTGACCATTGGTTTCATAAAGATATATAAGTGTTATGGTTAAACCCTTGATATATTTCATTTGATATGACGCATTGGCACATTGGTTAAACTCTTGATATGAATTGTTACAACGCATGTCACATAGTCAAAACTTTGGTATTGGTTTCAATTTGTATGTTGGGTGTTTAAAAATATGGCATAAATTTGATTGCGCGCATTGGTTTATACACTTACCATTGATTTCATTGGTCGGGCAAGTGACATGATTTTTAAAACTATACAATAGTGGGTTCAACAGCTATAAACATTGGCGGTTGTACCTTGGCAATAACTATTATGCATGGCAGAAATAAGCTCCACCACCTTCGCACGATGTTATTAATGCCTATCCCTTATCCCTGTTTCACCTCTGTTAGCTCGGGTAACCCTTCGTGCACTCTGATCCTGTGTATGCTATGATCCAAACCATGGCTCGTTCACCGTGTGCTCAGCTCCATGGCACCGGTGGTGCGAATCGAGCTGAACGATAGAAAAGCCTTGCTACTATTGGACAATGCACGAAAATACTTAGAGGATAACGGTTGGCTCACCTTCGTGCAAAGGTTTGAGGGTTTTAATTTATTTGTTGCACAATAGTTCGCCCTGACTTTTGATGGCTGTAGAGCCAATGTGGGCGACATTCAGTTGAAAATCAATGAGGAGTTTATTAGTTCTCCTACAGGGTTACCATCCTCAGGCCAGCGTTGGTTTAAAAACTCTAAGGTCGAGGAGGTGCCATGGCCGCTACTGTTCGTCTCGCGAAAGGTCATGTCTTGTGACAGAGGTATGCCCATTTCCATGCTTAAACCACGATGCCATGACCTTTTGATGGTGGTTAAACAATTCGTGACCTGTGAGGGTCAATATGGACTCGTTTTTCTCTACCACCTGCGTTTGTTAATGAATTTTATAGGGTATCCATTGAATATGCCTTTCTATTTCCAACGTAGCCTGTACAAAATGTCAAAAAGGTTTAAAAGGAAGAAGGCTGATAGTAGCCTGTTCCACCATGGACTAATTAGACTTATCATTGTTCATCACTTAAGTCTCCATAGTGATAGCTGGCAAGATTTTATCGCTCGAAATGGTTTTGATGATACAGACCCTGTCCAGATTGACAAGCTTGTGGTTAATGAAACCAAGGTCATGCCACTCGTGCCCTTCCATTTCCTACTGCCCTCTCCTAAGCCTTCGATCGACCCTGATATTGACTTACCCGATGTTATAGCAGACAAGGTCGAGGCTATGAAAAAGCCTGTGAGAAAAAAGGTTAGAGGTAACCCTACTATTGACGACAAAGGAAAGAATAATGCTAGGTTTATCTCAAGAATGGCTAGAAATAAGCCTAAACCTAGTGTTGAGCAGAAGCCCATAGTCCTTAGTGAGGATTTAGACTCTGACATAGAACGCTTCCTAGCTAGTGAGTACCCTTACTCACAGGGTCTGTGCTCCGAGCCACCATATGAATTCGTTTCGAATCTTCCCCCTTGCCTAAGAAACAATCCCAGTTACCCAGGGATCGAACTACCTAACGAAACCCTCAGCAATGTAACCAAACCCTCACTTGCATCTTTGAAGCCCGGACAGTCATCATGTGACCAATGTGATGTTTGGTTGGAATGATACTATTTAGACGTTCCTTTACTTCAATCGAAAATCAAATCATTGGAAAACCAAGTTGCAGTGTTGACCAGCCAAAGGGAAAAGCTTCAAGCAACTGATAGGAAGCAGAGGACTACTGGTTCCATCATTTTTCGGAATGTTGAATTGACTACAGCCGTTGTCAACTCCAAAATGTCATGATCAAGCCATGTGCTCATCATACAGGTATGAATTTTGATATCATTTTAGTTTTGTGAATGACCAGGATTAATATAATGATTTGAATTTGGTTTTCAAATAGCTCTGTCTATCTTTCGAAATGGCCCTGTCATAATGTGTTCATCCTGTACATTGTTTTTGCTTTGCTAAAAATAAATGAAATTTCGATTTGGATACATGATTTGCTCATACCCAGTTTAGCCACTGATAGATTTTCATCAGATTTGATTTGTTTTTCTGTTAAGTTAACGAAATCGATGGTTTGATTTCAAGTGAATTTGTTTGTATCCAATTTGAACAGGAAGTTTTTCATGCTGAATTTAGAGCAAGATCATGTTTGATTTGGTATAATTTCATTATGATTAGATTATATCGGCTCTAATTTAGTTTGTATGTCATGATTTTGGAACAACTTCGTGAGTTTGAATTGATATAATCTTCTAAATCGGGAATACAACTCTGATTGACAATGATTTGGAAAGAACGACTCAGTTTCGTATGAAAACAATGTTCTCATGTAAGCCTGTGCAAATACGCCCGAATCGTGGAATGGTTTTGATTCACGACAACTATGTTAAACCCCAGCTGTTTGAGTCGCTTGATTGGATTGTTGTGTATATTCAGTTAGTATGATCGATTTTATGAGTTGTATTCATATTAAAAATAGACTTGATTGCAGCTCTGTTAATTTTAATTTTCAAACGAGTTTGTTAACTCAGACCGACTTATGTTATTTCTGTCAAATTTGTATGAGGAAATTTGGGTAATAGTCGTTTCAAAATGAATTCAAGAAATGATTTCGTGAATGATTTTGTCTGCCCCAATTTGCAATAACAAATGATCAGATAATTCTTACGAACTCTGTTACCAACTAATTGATCCTGTTATGATTTCATTTGAGTTGATTTACGCGCCAGTTTTGAGTTAATCCGCTCGTGGCATGGATCGTTTGTTATGTCAATACAGTTATATCAATTTGAAAATGATATTGTCTGGATTCGATATTATTTCCTAATGATGAGGTAGCATAGCAATTGCCTATGATTTGTTTTAATTATATCAATTTCAATTTGATATGGAACGATTTCATTACTATTCAATTTTGTGGTAACAAACGAAACAAAGTATATGCATCTCTGTAGTCATTTGATTTTAGTTTTGTTTTGATCTCGAATTAGTATAACAATCTCGATTTTAATGATTCATTTGTCTTTCAATTAGCTATTATATACTTGTTATTAGTTGAATTTAATTCTTGAATGATTTGAATCGATTTTAATGCTAATTCTGTGTCTTATTTAGACCAGCTACAAAATCATAAGATTCTGTAGCTAGTCTATAGATTTAGATTTTTATCATTTTCTTTAACAAAATATCCTCCTAACCTGTTCATTTTTTACCTTTTCCAGGTACATCCGAATTGTATTGGACATGCTGGATAGACTAGGAGATATTTGTGTGTTTTAGTTTTATTTTAGGTTCCTAGTTTAGTCAGACTTGGGATATCTTCCCATATTTTATGTAAATAGTTTTGATAACTTCCACAGGGATGTTTTACCCTATGGAAGGTCTTTAAATACTTATTATTTTTTGTAATAAGGAGCATCCTCACTTGTGGGAGAACTAGGCTATGGATTTCTAATACAAACTGAGATGAGAGTTGATGTTATTGCTACAACTTTCGCTTTCATAATATCAATCTTTTGTTTCAAGTTTATGCATGTCGTTTGCAGTTGATTATAGACTACTTTAGCTATCATAGTCTATTGCAGAATGATATGATTTAATTAATGTTTTATCCATATTTGATTTCTTTCATTACTTAAAAATACAACAATTACTTTGTTTCAGTTAATGAATCACGGATTTCTCTTCTTCATTAATTGAATCATTTCGTATAGATCTTTGCATATGGGTTTATCTAACTGTGAAGATTTATAAATCCTAAGATTGTTGTAATTGTTATGTCTTGTTTGTCCTATAATTATATTGAAGAGAACAACAACATCGCATTTACGAGAAGCTAGTGGATAATTCGGTGCGGGTTTCCTCCCTCTGATCAACTGAGAAAATCATCATACACAGGACAAATCTGGAGCATTTCTCCAGGTCAGTTTGTGATTTATTTTCGTTAATTTGCTTAGTGTAATTTAAGTAGTTTAGTTAGATATATGTTTAGTTATATGTGTAGTTAGAATTACTATATTAGTTGTTTAGTTTAATTAGTTTTTTTGTTTTATTTATGTTCATAAAATTATAAAATCAACAAAAATATCTCTCTCTGTCTTAGGGCAGAATATAAATGAGTTTTTTAGGTTTTATTTAAATCTGTAAATTGTAGATATTGTACATTTTGTGAATAAGATTTATTTATGTTAGTAGCTAGATAGTTAATTAGTTAGAGTTAGTATAGTAGTAGTTAGTAGATTGTATATATATAGAATAGTTAGATTAGTTTAGTTTGTTTAATAGTTAGTTTTAGTTAGATTAGTTAGTTTAGAATAGTTTTTCTTTTTTTGTTTTCTTAGGACCTTAGATCGGCTAACGGAGCCGCTAAAACCATTAGGGTTGTTCATCCCAAATGGCTTGGGTTATTAGACAACCCCGGACTAGTTCCACTCTCCCAGTTGACGGACGGTCATTTTCGCCCGTCAACAATTAGCTAGTAGGGAGGAACAAGTAACATACCTTTGCATCGCTTCCTAGGATCTCTGTTGCTCCCACTTCACTCCGATGCTCTCGTGAAGTCAATACCAGGACAACAAAAACCAACCAAAGTGAAGATAGAAAAATATATTCAACTGTCAACTTATGTGTATGATCAAGGAATTACACAATAAAGTGAGAATAGCTTTATGGGAAAAGGACATGCCACTGTATCATATTAATTGAAAGTAGAAGATTACAACCTGATCGCCTTGATGTCACAAGCTTCCTTTCGGTGGCTCTTGGCTCCAACACACACACTTGATCAATCCTTGCATCAAGAAGATCAAATCCTCTTGATATACTTGCTAGAGTCTCCAAGCTCTTGTTCAAGATAGGTCCTTCACACAATTATTTCACCAATTCTCTAATGAATATTGCTTAACCTTTTCCATGTGAATTCCATCAATTCATTCTCGCACCCTGGTATATTAGCAACCTGCGAACTCTCTTCAAAAGTATGTTTTCTGGGAAGAGATGAATGTCCATTTTCTAAGGAGAAAGTTCTTATGAGGAGCCTGAGTACACCATCATCAATACACCATCATGATGACCAAAATCATGGGTAACAGTGAGACAATTTTTGTTTTTGCATACGACATCTCCCAATTTCTGGTTCCTGGGCTCACTTGTTCGGAACATTGCTGAAGATTGTTAATGTATTTCAGCCATCAAATGCTCTTCTAACCTCACACATTAGGGGGCATCTCTTATAACCCTAATTTTCACCAAACATACTTACCTGGGATCAGGCCATCTCAGATTCCTTCTTTGCCAAAACACTTTTTAACAACTCTTCTTAAAAACCTCTTTTATAAAGGCCCATGTGCCCTGCTACATTATTGCACACGTGTACATGCTAGTTGACCCAAGACAGCCCGCGTGTAACTACAAAAGAACAAAAAAAGGAAAGTTGTTGATGGAACACACAACTTTGGGTGAGTTAACTAAACCTTCTGGCAATGCATGGCCGAGGGTTTGACCAAATACCTAGCTTCTTCTAGCCTATAAAAGAAGGGTTAGGGGTCCCATTTGGAAGAGAAGAATCATAATAAATAAACTATAAGCAATTGTGCATTCCCTTTGTCCCAACCCTTTATCCATCCTCGTGAAAAGAGAAATATAGAGAAAAGAAGTTGGAGGACAGTTTAAGAGAATCCCAGGACCAGGTTCGCAGAGCAATGGTCAACTTCATCATTGTAAGTTGATTTGTTGAAGCTAATAATAAAGAATTACTTTTCCCGTCCCACCATATGAGGTTTTCATAGTTTATTTCATACATATTGATTGAATCTCTAACCCATTAATCTATAGATCAAATGCATGTGGAGTTTTTTGTTTATCTTGTGTGAATGTAGGTTAGTCTTGAGAGAAGAGCTGCAGTCAAAGAGAGATCAAGAATGAAGAAGGATCAATATCAAATGCCCAAAATAAGGTATTCTCACTTGATCTTATTAACTATGTATTTTCTTAAGAATAATCAAGACTAGGTCCGGGACGACGGTAGAAAGTAGGACTCTAAAGGTCTTTTCTGCATGCATAATAAAACCCTACGTGCTAGTCCATAGAGGGATTTCCCACTCACAACACTAGGGATTTTGGAATTCTTGTTTATTATAAAAATTCCTTCAGAGCCTCATTGTAATAATCTTCTTGTGAATGAGTGTATTCATCACATATCTTCTCAGAGATAAGCCACCACCATTCTAGCAAGCTTGTTTCTGCTGCATTTTACAGTTTCATCTTATTTCCTTATTGAATATAAAACCGGTTTTACTGTGTCTATGTTATCTTGTGTTAAGCACCTGTTAATAATCTGTATTCATTTTGTTCTGCTCATAAATATGGATCAGTGGTATCAGAACAGTTTGCTCCTTGTCATTTTAATGCATGTCCCTAATGAGGATGGAGTACAAAGAGTTGGGTCTCGAGATTATTTCTCTTGAGGAAAAAAGCTCTCGCACACCTCAACGACCTATCATGGAAGGATAAAATAAAGATGATAGGACAAGAGATCCTTTAAAACTATTGATTGAGGGATCCCTCATGCAACAGAGGAATGTGATGATGGATAGTTTCGTGAAAAACCTTCGACGACTACCAACATGCGATGCATCTTCTTCGAGCGGAGGCACCGCCCCCTTCAAGGTACAAATAAACTTCAATATTACTATATTTGAAGGTCAAATAGACGCAGATGTTGTAGACAAGAGGTTTAATCTACTAGAAGGGTATTTTTTTGTCCATAACTTTTCAAATAGAGAAAAGATTACTTTTGCGCTCCTCAAAGCCATTCCCCATGTCAAAGATTGGTGGGAAACTTTCTGTGAGAAAAAGGAAACAGTGGAGCCCTCATTATTTATAGTCAGGGCCACCTAGGAATCCTTCAGGGATGCTATTAAGAAACATTACTACCATTTCAGAAGTTATGACGACATGTATACCAAATGGACCACACTGTGGTAAGAAAGAGACCAAGAAATGCCAGATTTCACAAATATCTTCCATACCTTACGAACCAAGTTGGGTATCAAATATTTGGAGAGACATCTGGTTCTCAAGTACCACGGTGCTCTACATAGATACATCCATACTGAAATGGAATTTCTGGACATCTCATCCTTGGGCACGGCCTACCGATATGCCGTCAAAATCGAGCAGAAGCTCAAACAAAAGACGTGGCAATTTGGGCCTGGGAACCCCCCACAGCAAAAGCGAGGAAAGGGTGACCCCAACCCACAGAATAAAGGAAAAAGAAAATATGAATAGTATCAGGACAACCAGTCCAAGCCACAAGAAATATGGACACCGGAAAGAAAAATAAATATACCGGGAAGTGGTGCGACTTCCATAAGAGCCATTGGCATAACACTACTGACTGTTGCTCAAAGAAGTCATTAGTGGTTGAAGTGAAGGCCTCTGAATCAGATGTGGGTTCTGAATCTAATCTAGAACTATAAAGGGAAAGACAGATCATTGATGCATAACCCAGTGCCATCGTTTCTACCACCAAACTCCAACCTGGTGAACCGGACAAGCTAGAATAAGGAGAGTGCCTCTTCCATTCACACATGTGGATAAAAGGCACCCCACTACACTTCATCATTGATAGCAGTAGCCAGAAGAACCTCATCTCAATAGAGGACATCAAGCGGTTAGCCATGCCAATAACACCACACCCACAACCCTACACCATTGGATCGCTCCGCCAAGGAAGCGATCTCAACGTCAGCCAACAAGGTCGACTGTCATACGACATCATGACCGTCAAAGATGAGGTATTGTGTGAAGTGGCCCCTCTCGAATTTTGTGATGTTATTTTGGGCCAACCTTATTTATGGAAACTTCATGCTGTATATGATTCTATGACTCATAGTGTTATTATTACTTTGAATAAGAAATTGTACAGGATAGCCAAGGCAGTTCCCCCTTATGCTATTTCCTTGATATTTTCTAAGAAATGAAGGAAGGTCATCTCTTAGATGGGGAAGTTTGTATTCTTCATGATTCTCTCTCAGAATAAGTGAAAGACCACAGCCACATCTAAGGCCTCTATGTTTGACCTCTCCACACAGCAGAAGAAAGTATATAAGGTCATGGAAGAATACTCGGATATCTTCTCCTCACCTACCGGGGTACCTCTGCACTTCTAGGTCAAGCTCCCCATCGATCTGACCCCGACGCATTGTTTCCCAGTGGGCTATTCTATCATCTCTCTCTGTTATATAATGAGGAGATCAATCGACAGATCCAAGAACTTCTCCACAAGGGGCACATCCATCTCAACTCATCACCTTGCAGAAGCCCAATTGTGTTGGTACACAAGAAAGATGGATCCTGGCGACTCTACATTGATTACTAGGCTCTGAATAAAATCACAGTCAGAAACCGGTACCTAATTCCCTGAATCAACGACATTTTTTATCAACTCATAGGGGCCAAATACTTCAGTAAGATTGATTTGAATTCTGGCTACCACGTCCCAATAGAATAAATAGATGTATGGAAGACTGCCTTCAAGTCAAAGGAAGGCCTTTTTGAATGGTTGGTCATGCCCTTTGGTTTGAAAAATACTCTAGCCACTTTCATGAGGATGATGGAAAATATCTTATGACCATTCACCAATACTTTTGTAGTGGTGTATCTGGATGACATTCTCATTTACATCAAGACTTGGGCAGAACACTTGTAGCATATTCAACATGTTTTTTCACACCCTACAACAGCACAAGCTATACGCCAACTTGGAAAAGTGCTCCTTCATCATGGACAGGGTCCATTACCTGGGCTACATCATTGATCAACATGGCATACATGTGAATCCAACCAAGATCCAAGTCATCCGTGAATGACCATCCCCAACCATTCTCACTGAGCTTCAGAGCTTCTTGGGCCTTACCAATTTCTACCGAAGGTTCATGTTGGGATTCTCCCATATTGCATGGGACCTCAGCCAAATAAACAAGGGTGGTGGTAAGGTGAAATTTGTGTGGGGTTAGTACCAACAACAAGCGTTCTAATATTTGAAGCAGTGCTTGTGCTCAACCCCAGTACTTTCACTACCAGACCTGCAAAAGCCCTTTGAGATCAAGACATATGCTTCAAACTATGTTGTGGGCACCATTCTCACTCATCATGGCCACCCTGTGGCCTATCATAGTGAGACATTATCATATGTTGTATGTAAGTACCCTACTTATGAAAAAAAATGTACTCCATTGTACAAGCCTGGCGTCAGCGGAGACATTACATTCTTGGGAAGGAGATAATCATCCACACTGATCATAAGCCACTACAGTTCATGCAGACACAAGGAAAATTGAATAATGACTTCCATCAAAAGTGGTCCACATACTTGAACCAATTCCACCTCAACATCAAGTATAAAATAGGAATCACCAATCACGTTGTTGATTACCTCAGAAGACCGCCAGTTGCGACACTCACCATGGTGCTAGAATCTTATGGCCATGAGACCTCTAGATGGGCCCAACTCTATGAGATAGACCTGAACTTCACTACCACCTACCAAATATTGGGTGCAAATGTAGTTGTCGATAATTTCCATATTCAGGATGGGTTGTTGTGTCATATGGGCCATATATATCTTCCATCAATCAAGTGAGTGAAGCTGATCTAAGAATCTCACTACAGTCGAGTGGCAGGACACTTCGACATCAAAAAGATAATGGTGATGCTATAGAAACATTTCTATTGGCCAAAATTTCGACAGGAGGTTAGCAAGTATATTAAGTAATGCACTGCTTGCGCTATTGCAAAACTGGCCACTAAGAAACAAGGCATGTACACCCCTCTTCCTACTCCTGAAAGGCCATGGGAGTCCATCTCAATGGACTATATGTCGGGCCTCCCATCCACCAAGTAGGGAAATGACTTTGTTTTTGTGGTTGTTGATCGCTTTTCTAAGATGACGATTTTGATTGCCTACAAAAAGAGCATCATAGTAGAGGCCACTTCCAATCTCTTCTTCGAACGAGTCTCGATACATTTTTGAATCCCACAAATCATTTTCTCATATTAGGACAGTCAATTTCTAATCACATTCTGGTCGAGCCTGTGGTCACTGCTGGACACCAAGCTCACCAAATCCATGACCTTCCACCCCCAGACAGCTAGCCAAACCAAGGTTGTAAATATAATGATTGTGCATATCCTTCACATGTATAATTCCAAACACCCTCTCACATGGGATGAGAGCCTTCTCTATGTCCATCATTATTATAACCCAACCCTGCATAGCTCAATCGACCACAACCCCTTTTAGGTGGAGTTGGGATTCCAACCATTAGGTCCCATATATGTTGAACTTCCCCTTGCGGTCACCTCAATTGACTCATCTCCTGCTCCAACTGAAGCTGACAAAGCCACCCGGTTCATTAAGCAGATCCAACACATCCACCATTAGGTTCAGGATATCCTACAAAAGTCCAATGACAAGTACAAGTAGCACCATGATCAACATCGGGTGCCACATAGGTTTAAGGTGGGAGACAAAGTTTGGTTGCACTTATAGAAAGAACACCTTACAGAACCCCATTGGAAGCTTCACCCACTCTGTTATGGGTTGTACACCATCACCAAGGCCATGGGGCATAATTATTTTGAGCTCAACATTCTGCCTTTCCTTGGTCTGCACATAGTGTTCAATGTGGATTTGCTTCAACCTTATTTCCCACCATTATTTGACACCTCAGAAGTAGCAGAACAACTGACACCAACAGAGATGAACCTCAAATACATACAACAGGCATCTAGTGATCATAGTTTAGACACACATATCAAGAGAAATTGACATCAAAGGATCCAACTTTATCGAGTCATCAAAGCAAGGAAACTTCTGCACCAAGGCAAGTGGCTCACTCGGGGCCAAATTCAGCAGAAATTTCCTCATCTGATGGGGGAAATCAACGCAATGGATACCATTTCTTCCTAAGGAGGGAGGATTTATCTAGGTGGATATCAGTTTCCACCCATCTTTTCCAACTAGCCAAAAAGATTGTTTCTTGCAATTTTGGTAATTTACTATCTTTAGCAGTTTTTCACTTCCGGAGCCGTTTTGAGTCCCTAAACAATGTTTTTATTGGAAAATGGGTTGCAATATAAAATTTCCTTCAAAATTTCCACCAAAATTAATCTCATCAATGATACCTTTCCAATGGGCTATCATACGCCTAAAACATATATCGTATGCAAAAGTTACGACCTCGGGAAGTTGATGTACTAACTTACCAAAACGGGGCCCACATGACTTTTGGCGATTCATCTCCTACGGTTAGATTTTTGGATGTCTAGGGTTTTTGGCATTCCTGTTTATTGTAAAAATTCCTTCAGAGCCTCATTGTAATCATCTTCTTGTGAATGAGCACAACCGTCACATCTCTTCTCAGAGAGAAGTCACCACCATTCCAACAAGCTTGTTTTCGCTACATTTTACAGTTTCAGCTTATTTCCTTATTGAATATAAAACCAGTTTTACTGTATCTCTATTATTTTTTGTTAAGCACCTATTAATAATCTATATTCATTTCTTTATACTCATAAATTTGGATCACACATCCACTCATCCCACCTCCTTATTGGAAACTCGTCCCCATGTCATCCTATTCTTGAACAGTTACTCTTCCCCGTAACTGTTAGCCATCCCATAACAAGCCAGCACTGAACTACCTATCCAATTGTCACCCCCATATATTTAACTATAATTCTTTATCCCAATAAATGCATTCAAAGGGATAGATGGAAACAAAATCAGATGGCAAAGACAGCACGCCAATGATTGTGGTGTCCTTAATGGACATGTGTAGCCAGTTCAAAGAACAAAGGAAAATGATTGCATCTATGAGCAAATGAAGGGATAGATGAAGCTCTAGCACATCAAATCAAAAATCAACAACATCTACATGTTTTTATTTCATTTTAGATTGTATTCTATTTTTAGGTAGATATGGTGGGGAGTCCAACGATTTTCATTTGAGACCATTTTTGTATAAATAGATAGATTTTAGATCTATTCAAGGCTACTTCTTGCCGAATGTAAAAGAGAAAACGTTTTTTGAATATCAATACAAGTGCAGACAAAGATTCTAAGTTACATTCAATTTGAGTTATGTGTTTCCTCTGTGTTTCCATATCTCTAAATTTATTTCTGTAGTTCTTGAAGAGTGATTGACCACACTTTAGTACTACATATACTATGATCATAATATATCAGAAGTTCATTCAGTAACAACTTTTCCTCTGTTATTACTGTGAGTAAAACAAGACCTATGACATGTGTGAATTACTGCATTTTTATCCTCCTTCAAGGGTGCATCTTCTACTTCTCTTCTATTGCAAACTAGGTGAGACTTATCTGTAATTGATACATGTATTTGTTTAATATTTTTGTAAATCATTTCTACATCACTTGAAATTATAATTGCAACTCAAATAATGAGATACAACCTCTATACTATCTTATTATTAATTTCATTTAAAGATTTTTTCTCAGAAAACTGAAGGTAGAAAAAAGCACTCATAAAAACACTTCATTTAAAATCTTTGATGCCTAACATTATTCTTTGAGCCTTAGAATCAATCTCAGGAACAACATATTTTTGGCATCATTTCCAGGGATGGAGGAATGAAATCATTTTTCCCTTGGAGAACAACAAAGTTAAATTTTGGTCTTTGATGGTGAAAAAATATTGAATACGTGGAAAGGCTCAGTTTTCACCTTGCGACTCCATTGTAGGAAAAGCTGGTCTTCGGTCGAAATAATAGCAAGAAAAACCTAAACAAAAAGTAGACTACGATAGTTTCGGATCCCAAAAAATTGTTGAAAATGAAGGGATATCTCAGACAAAAATTTTCATCAGCAGGTAAGGTCTATCAACCTAGAACTACGCAAGTTAATGTAAAGATTCTTATTGAAGAACTAAGTCTTAAAGAAAAATTTAAACAAGTTCATTCTGCATAAACATCAACATGTAAGTCTAAAGTTAAACTAGAAACTCCAGAAGTAATTATTCCTAAAATAAAATTTGAGAATGACCAGACCATCCCTATTTCATTGATAGATATTTTTACCATTGAAAATAAAGAATCCATTTCAATCCCTACTATCTTTAGTACACAGCCGATTTTTTCTCTTCCTGAAGTAGTCAAAAGATCAATAGATCATTCTTTTGAAGTTTTTGATAATCTCTTATTTAGTCCTTGAAATATGTCTCCTATACTTTCAATGGCTAGTACTGGAGGTGTCGAAGGTACAGGGGTTGGTGGAAAAGAAAATATACCTACTCAACCCCCTAGGATCTTTTCCAAGGTCACTGCTAGATATGCTCCCTTAGTTCTTCCTTCTATCCTGCATGATTTACCTAAAATTTATGTGAAGAGCCTCCCTAAATTCACGAGAGAAGGGGATTTAACATCAACATAACATATATCCTTTTTTGATCAATTTGTTGATATTATTGGTGTTCAGCACGAGGATGTTTACATGATATTGTTGTTACAAAATTTTGAAGGACATTTAACAAATTGATTCAGAGGACTTCTAGTAGGTTCTATACCATCATATAATGGTATGGAGACTTCCTTCATAAGGAAATGGGGTGAGAAAAAAGGTCATATTTATTACTTAACCAAATTCAGAGCCTTGAGAAGGAAGACATCATAATCAATCCTAAAGTTCATTCAAATATTTAATAAGCTTTGCCAAAAAATCCCAGCTGAAGTTAAACCTTCCCAACCAGCTGTAAACATCACTTTTGCAGGAGATTTTGATTCTTATTTCTCTCTACTTTTGAGAGAAAGAAGATCCACTACTTTAGAAGGGATGGAATGTGATTCTATAGAGATTGAATCAAATATGATAGCATATGGGAAATTGAAACTAAATTTAATATGGGAACAAGGGAACCCAGGCGTTTTAAAGAACATGCAGGGCTCTCTGGATCTGGAAAATCTGCAAAGGAAAAAATGGATGAGATGGAAAAATTTATTAAAGATCTATCGAACAAAATTTCTAGGATGGAAATGGAACAAGCCAAACCTAATCCATATGTTAGAAATCAATTCAATAGAAATCTTAATCCTCAAATACAACAAATACAAATAAAAAATGAGGAACAACAGACTCAAGCTCCTTTTAAAACTGATAATTTCATACAGAGAGATGAGGTGCAATATTATGATGAATTATATGAAGATCTAAACAAAATCAGCGATGATGATCTTGAGCCTCACATAACCAAACAGGATTATTAGAAATCCTTGGATATGGAATCTATGTTTAATGATGATGAAAATATCAACAATTTGGGAGAATCCACATACAAAGGTCTCACTGATTCAATAATGGTCGAGCTTCAACATAAATATGATTTGAGGCCAAGAGAAAAAAGTTCTACAAATATTCCACCAAAAAATATTGTATCATGAAACAAAGAAAATGAGGCAAAAGTTACAAAACCATTAACTGAAATGCAAGCTTCTTGAGCAAAGAAAGTTTAAACGAAAGAAGTATAGACCAAGAAGCTAGAAAATACAGAAGTTGAATTTCAAACCAAGGAACTTGAAAAAACAATTAGGAATTTTAATTTAGAGAACGAACTGAATAAAATTAAAATTCCAATGCCTCTGGTTGAACTTGCTAGAAATCTAATCTATAAAAAGAAAATCGCAAAAGAAATAATTTTTTATGATGTTGAATGTCAAGCCGATGTTATCAATTTGCAGGATGAGAAACCTACAATCATGTTTGGACGACACATTGAAAATAGTAAGGATTTTGTTTATCCTTTCTATATTACACTGACTGTGCATGATCATTTACTTCACAATTGTATGTTAGACTCGAGAGCTTCACATAATTTAATTCCTAATATTATCATGGAAAATTGGGCCTTGAAATTACCAGACCTTATCAAGATTTATACTCATTTGATTCTAGAAAGGTTAAGTGTCTGGGTATCATTAAACATTTAGTTGTAAATATTGCTCAAGTTCTTGTGAAAAGTATTCTTATGGATGTGGTTGTTGCTGATTTTCCTACCAAGTATGGCATGCTTCTATCCAGATCTTGGGGTTCCAAGATAGGAGGATCGGTTCAGTTAGACATGACGTATGATACAATTCCATTTTTTGGTGGACAATTTACTTGACTATACAGAGAAACTAGACTGGCGTATACTATAAGTGACCCTCAAAACCCTAATAACTACCCATCCTATGTTGTTGATCAAGATTTAGGAAATTGTATATTATCTATAGATGATGATTTTGAAGAATGTATAGAAGAAGAAAATAAAAAAATAGAGTTTTCAAAGAAAAATATAAATGTTAGAGAAGGGATGTGGAAAATGTTCTTTGATGGTGCTTCATCTTGCGAAGGAGTAGAAGATGGAGTTTTATTTGTGGCACCAGGTGATAAGTATGTTACTCCTTTATCTTATAGATTAAAATAGGATTTTGATTATACCAATGATGTCTGTGAATATGAATATTTAATTTTAGGATTAGAAGTTGCAAGAAAATAAAAAATCGAACATTTGATAGTTTATGGAGATGTTGAGATCATTGTAAAAAAAATAAAACAACAATACCAAGTTAAGCATCCAAGATTGAGATAGTATAGAAAATTTTCCTGGGATCTAATAGAGAATTTATTCTCATCTTTTAATATTAACTCTATTCCTAGAATGCAAATTCAACAAGCTTATTCTTTAGCAAAAGATGTTGCGACTTTCATACCACCTACTGTTTTGAAGTGGAAATATCATATTGAGATGAAGAATAGACCTTCGATTCCAAACAATGTTCAACGCTGGAAAGTATTTGAAGATGATGAACAAATTAAGTAGTTCCTAGAAATGGTAGATGAGTTTTTTGAGACCCACATAGATCAAGAAAATCAGAATGATCCTGCTTGGATTATGCAGGAAGGAGAAAATCCATAAAAGTTCCAAGATAAAATTGCAAATCACTGCATGCTCTTACTTGAAAACAATCAGATTCCCAAAGGTATTATCCCTCTAGAAAGGTTGTTTGACCAGGATGATATATCTTTAAAGTCTACTTTGTGACCTCAACCTGAAGAAGGTTAATATTGTAATGTAATAACTAATGAAAACCCCAAGATGGTCAAGATATCAACATATCTTCCAACACAAATACAGAGTAAATATGTGTTGACAGACGTTTCTGATACACCGTCAATGGGAAGGATAGATCCGAACCGAGGTTGTCTATTTAACCAAAGTCATTTGGTATGAACTAACCTGATGGTTTTTATGGCTCCGTTAGCCACCTAGGGTCCTAAAAACAATGAAAAGAAATAAACTAACTAACAATAAGATTCTAACAATCGACGCACTAATTACAAAATGTTGAGCTAATAGTGTTAATGTACAATGATTATATACAATTTACAAGGTTTAAATAAAATCTTGTGAAAGTAATTGTTTGAGATAAAGTTTCTAAACAAGATCAAGCATGAACGAAAGCCTTTCTAATGTTTAAAATATTAAACTAATAAACACTGAATGAATATGATTGTAGTGGTATCCTGAAAATATACAAAGATAATTAACATCTAAATAATGTAATCATCGTTCATTCATATATAAACAAAATTAAATAAAATAAACCAACACATCTACTAACCTCTAACTAGTCAACAATAATAAACTAAGTTCATCTCTCTGTGTTGTGTGGTCTCCTTCTTCTCTTGTATTTAGTGGAAACCTATGATAGAAACGATTGTAATACTTCTTGAAGAAATTCAAGGAAGTGTTTCATACTTCGGAGTGACTTTGTATCAATAGAAAGATAACTAATTATATATCATGTGACCTAAAGATAACCAATAGCTGAGGACGAAAGAAATTTCAATCTTGGGCAGTGATGCTATCAACCATTTAATATCATAATTAAACATAAAAATACCTAAATAGTTTATCGATCATAGGCACAAACTAGACCAACAAATAATGGACATAATTTATATATTCAAAGATATAAAATTTCATGTGAAGACAAGACTAAATCTAAATCAATACAAGTAACATTTCCTAACACAAAAATTATAGAAGAATACAATTAAACAAACATTATGCAATTTACATAGGTCTAAAGCCAACAATAAACTGCTTTCCCATATCACTTCCAAAATTATATGTCCATTCTGTGATCTAGAAAAATCATTGTTAACACCAGGAAACAATAGCTATTTAAACATGTATTGGATCTATTACCTCTTATCATACAAGATAGAGGAATATCCCTAAAAATAAGTTTGTTTTACAAAAATAGAGTAACAAAAGAATACTCTTGTTGGAGTCTTTAAATAAAAAATAATTACATTAATAACATTGTTTTTCTTTTTCAAAAAAGGGAAACTACTAAGACATTGAATGCTTAACCCATATTTCCTTTTCCTTTACAATAACATCATAATCTATTGTTTACCTGAAATGATAAAACTAAATCAAAGTTTAGATAATAATACATTTTTTTTTTTTAAATAGACTGGTTATAGAATCTTTTGATTTTGTAGCTAGTCTCAAAATAAAAATAAAATCAAAAGTGAATCTATCTATTGTTTCTAAAACAGAATCAAATCAAAAAATCAAAACAACTATTTACAATTTCATATATTTGATAAAGAAGCATCTGATAAGTCTGAATTTATAATTGTGTTGAATTTTGTTGAGTTTTTAATAATCACATTACCATACTTCTTAATCCTCTTGTTTTCCCTGTGAGCATTCAATCGAACACAAGATTTCAACTCGTCATTCTCCCTCTTGAGCAATGAGTTTCGTGCTACCATTTTATTCAATTGTGGTTGAATATAGGGGACATCCTGGTAATATCTCTCAATCCAATCAAAAAAAATTTCACAATGAACTGGTTCTATGGTAGGCAAAGGTCGAGGTTGTTTTGCAGAGGGTAAATTAACCCATCTCGTGATTTGTTCCAAGTTGTGTTGTATACCAGAGAAACCCTCTTGATTCTTGAGGAATGGTGGGATATTAGAAAAGAACTTGAACTGTCTTGCAACAATATCGATATCATTTACTAGAACCCATTCATCTACATCCTCTTGAGCAATAAAATTATCGATCTCATCCTTGGAAAAGCGATCATCAACCTCGATCACAGGGATCAAGCTTAGATGATCACACTGTCGATTTCTCAAATTTCTAGATATGAGTCTACCTGGTCTCTTGTTTGTAAAATTCACATATGGATGACTCTGTTTCTTATACCTTCCCTTTTTCTTGACAATTGATTCATTTAAAACAACCTAGATCGGCTGATGAATAGGAATAGTAGGAATCATGTCTTTTAAATCACCTAAAACCATCAACAAGCAGACATGATGCAAGAAAATCATACCATATCTACCTTCATAGGTAATAAATTGATTAAGCATTAAGAGTAATCCATTCCATGGGGGTTTGAAAAGAGAAATTGGTGTACATTTTGGAGAACAATGTGATTTCTTGGAGGCTATGAGTAAATGCCAGGGAACACCTTAGATTTTAGTGTTTTTAAACCATATATCTCCCTCTTGGGATAGTCCTGTAGCTTATGCGATGGAAAATTTAGTCACTATTAGCTGCAAATCCCCAATCTTGGCTCTGGTGCCATCAAAATTATAAGAGAAATCTTGGGCCACAGCGAGGTTGAAACCTTCAAATCATCTGAGGAAACCATCCCACCCATACGCCACAAGGTTATCCATAGCATCATCATGAGAGAGGATATCCTGCAAACCATTGGGCTCGATCCTCACCATGGACGCCATTGATATGGTCAGGTAGAAACAGGAGGGGAAGTAAGAGGTGGGTTGTGTTCGCCAACACACAAAAAGTAGGATGAGGTCTGCAAAATTGAGGGAAACCTGATACCTAAGGATTCTGGAAGCTACCATAAAAACCATTTGGAGCATTGAGTGGGTAGTAACCAGAGGATGTGCATAATAGGAAACCACTCTCTGAAATGAATGCCAAACCCAAAGCACCCAAAACTTACCACTTGCAACAATGAACATAGTCCTGAGCTATGCAGGATGAAGGGGTGATGTTTGAAGGTGAGTGTGTCAGTCTTGTACCAGGACGACAAGACCATGATACGACTGCTAGGGGTAACATTCAAATTTCAAATTAAACCAAAGTTTTCTTATTGTGTGATCATAGATATGTCAAATGTGAAAACTATATAATCAAAGATAGAAATGACTAAGTCATATCTCCCAAGGTGGATAACTCAAGTGTTGTGGTAATGGATCAACATATGAAAATGATAGGCTTACAAGCTTTAAGGTTTATAAAAATACATATGTCCTTTAGGTGTAATCCCATTTGCAGAAAGAAAAATCCACAAACTGTATGATGACCACTCAAACCAAATTTTGTTCTAATTTCATGTTTTCATTCTTGAAATTGAACAAAGCAAACGATATGTTAAAAATGATGAACTCTTACACACATCTAGTCCAATGAATCCTTTTAAAGCCAAAAATGATAGAAATGTTTGTAAGGAGAAGGAGGTAGCTACAGGAAATTTTATCCCTTGGCAACGACATTTTACCATGATAAAAGTTGACAAGAATTGTTGGTTGCCAACAATGGAGACACGTTGGGCGAAGCAGTTATCTCTACATCATCAGAACTTTATATCAGGGAATAGATGACTCAACAATAATTAATAGAAAAAATTAAAAGACAAATCAAGCATTTCAACAATAACTCAAAAAAAATAACACAGTCATAGTATTGGATAAATGTTTTTCCAAAAATTGAAATCTAGTATCTCGTTTAGATCATAGGGGTAGTGATGTTTATATAGATGACTCCAATACCATTGACAGGGCCAATTCTTCCAACAGGTGTCCATAGCCTCGGCATAGATTTCATTTAACCCACTCTAGTACTTCTATCATGTCCAAGAGTCATCCATTTATGATAAAAGCATCTAGACACATGATCAATTTAAAAACATACCTGAGGATATTTGAACCCGACATTCCTTTGCTGCCAGCAGGCCTGTTCAGTACCCTGACGAAGATGTCTTGGTACCATGTGTTACTTTACCTGCTTCCAATGTACTTGTTTAGTATCATGGCGAGTTTACACACAATTCCCACACATTATAGTGCTTCCAAATCTCTAAAATTGTTTGTAAAATTTTCAGAAACTTTGTGATATCACGAGAGTGGGGTGATACTGAAAATCTCACAGTGAGGCAATGATAGAATCAATCTTTAAGAATATTTTATCGTTATTTAGGAACTGATAACTTTTATCATAATTTGGACATTTAGATTTCAGTTAAGAAATCATCTCTGGGATGGGAAAGCATTGTGATTTGTTTTCTTTAAAACATGGACGACGTTAGAATTTTTTAAAGATAATCGTGTTTCCCTATGATTTCAATGAAAATCGGGAACAATGACTGGAAAAAACCTACCATAATTGATCTGAGTTCAGATGCTTTGAACTATTCTTAATTGATTGTAATGAAAAATCCAATTCCCTTCAATAATGAATAATGATTCAGACATAATCATCCAGAAAATACAAAAAATCACACAAAATGAAAAGAACCAAAATAAAAAAAAATAATATGTAAATTAAAATATTTACAAATGGGTGGATCTATGTTTCTCAAGTGAAGCACTTTTTCAGATACTGGCCATTCACTGGAAAAGTGTATGCCTATCCCATTAAGTTGTGTAGCTGAAAATAACTTGGACCCAATTTTTCAGAAATGATGAAAGGCCCTAGCCACAGATTTGGAACTTGGTATGTTCTCCTTTATTCTAATGCACTTTGTCCCATTTGAGGACCAAATCCCCTACATTAAAATTCCTTTCCGAGGATGAACTTGTATCAAACCATCTTTTTACAATTTGTTGATGTTGATCCAATTTATGTTTTTCTTGTGTTCTTACTTATTCTAATTTTAATAAATCATTTATCCAATTTTCTAGAGGAGGACATTCCTCTTCCTGAACTTTCTGCGACAATTGTAGCGAAGGAAGAAAGACATGTGGGGGAAGGATGGATTCTCTTCTGTAAATGAGGAAGAAAGGAGAATTACCAATGGAGGCTTTTGGAGTTACCCTATCAGCCCGAAGTGCTTTCTACAATGCATTGTGGCAATTATTGTGGTTTTCTCACACTGTCCTTTCTATAATCTTGATCAAATTCTTATTTGTTGACTCGGCCAAACTGTTCCCTTGAGGGTAATAGCTAGAAGATTACTTTAGTTTAATCCCTTTTTCTAGAGTGAAAACATTCATATCTAGGGAAGAAAACTAAGAAGCATTGTAAAAAACCAGACATTCAGGAATTCTAAATGGAGTGATAATATGGGAGTTCATAAATGACACTACCTGATTCATATTGAATACCTTTAATGGTAAGGCTTTGGACCATATCGTAGAATAGTCAGTTTCCATGAGAATGTACTTGTGTTGCTGTGAGGAAGGGGGTTTGATTGGTCCTATAATGTCTAGGCCCCACTGCTGAAAATGTGTGTCTACCATAATAGAGTGCAAAGGAAAAGATTCTTTCTTCACTCGTCCTGCAGCCTTTTGGTAGATAATACATTTACGGGACAAAGTGTGAGCATCCTTAAACAAGGTAGGTCAATAGTATCCAACCCTTAGTACTTTGTGAGCAATGGTATCCCAACCAAAATGACCATCAGCATTAGCAGAATGCAATTCATCCAACACCCTTTTGTATTCCTCCTTCTCTAAGCAACGCAGAAAAACATCGTCAAAATTCTTTCGAAATAATATATCATTAATTAATTGGAAACAAGAATATTTAAGTGGTGTAGACCTCTTGCCCTTAGGTCGAGATCCACGCAGGATCTTCTCTAAACCACGACAAGGTTAACTAAAATTTTTGTTTAAGCCCACAAAGGATTTCGGGTCTCGTGAGTTCGACACTTTGAATACAATGCCACAACCCTTTACAAGAGCCAAAATTTGAAATTGTGAATGGGCTTAAGGTATAAGCCCCCTCTTCAGACCCTTTTACAATATGACCACAACCAAGCCTTAACGCAAGCACCTTTTACAACTCGCGAGTTCTCGAGTTGGAGTGCCAACCTCTCATGTTCTTCCCTTACGAATCCCCGAAACACGATATGTCAATGAAATTTGACTCCACCCAAATCAATGGGTGCATGCCACCTGTCACCTCTGTTTACTCCGCTTACAAAGTGGGTCCTTGCCACTCTTTTGCACGAGTCTTCGTCTTTCACAACTTGAGAGAACAGTGAATAGCCATTCTTCTCCCTCTACAAATCCTTGACTCCGAAGTCGTGCCTTCGATGAGATCAATAGTTGTGTGCCTCCCTCAATCCAATGACCCTCGTTGTATCAAGATTTTTCCAATCGTAAATCCACAACACTCGACCCAAACCACTGGTCACTCCATTCCCCGAACTCCGATGCGTGAATTCACTTACGAGATCAACACACTCGTTGATTTGGATATGATGGTCACTATCCTTCCTAAGCTTAAGAATGTTGAAATATACTTGGTCTTAATCCTTCCACTATACCATAAGATCCCATGGCTCACAGAACTTTGGCACTTCCTCTTGAAGCGATTCTACCATCCGATTCAACTTCTCAAGGAATTTTGGTCAAATGACTTGGTGTCCTCCCTCCTCAACTTGACTTCTATGAGATGATTTCAACCCCTGCCTCCCTTTGAACACTTCATAGGTTCTATCCCTTCTAAGATTTCACTTACAAACTCAAGGCTTCCAAAAGGGTCCCTGCACGCACTCCCCGCGACGATTTTCAAATAACCTCTGGTTATTTGGGTCTTTGACTCTGTGCACCTCTTGCAACAACAGTCTCTGAATCTCCCTCTTGATCTGGTAAAATCCCAGACCTCACCCAACCTATGCACACCTTGCACGACTCTGAGCTAACCTTGCACTTAGGCCTATAAAAACTTGATTTGAATCTCCTCTGAGAGTTCTGAGATGAAACTTGTAGCCTGGTCGACACACTCCTTGCGGACTCTCCACTGAATCAATAGGAGTTGTCAGAAAGAGAAACAACTGAATCTCATTCTCCCCTTATCCAAAATTCAAACATTCAACATAGAATTCTAGAGCATACACGCACAGATTTCATTGAAATAAAATGCACACAAAGAATATAAACTAGCCTACAACATACCATTCAATGAGTGGTTCCAGCAACCATAACAAACACATAGATTGGAATCAAATATTTCTTCTATTAATTCCAGTGCTCCTATACATGGTAAATGACAACAGCTAGAATGCATAAAATTCTCTTTTCTCCTCTACATCTCTACAACTTACAAAATTTTGAATAATAAAATGAGTTGTTTTCAAGATACAAGGTGAGGGTGTCTATCATTCGTTTTCTCTCCTATGCTCCTAAATTGTCTAATCTATTAAATTAAATCCACCTACTTGCATTAAATATAATTAAATTCCTATTACATCTGCGGATAAGAACATATGCTCCAAAATCAGTTTGGATCTTCAAATATAAATGCAACTGCACTTTCCTCCTTTCCATTACATTAATGCTTCAGATTTTAAATTTCAAAATGTTTTCACAAAAATGTGTTCAAATTACATTTGCGCATCCACTGTCTCTTTGGATAGGTGCGTGCTTTGGCTTTCTATGATGCTCCTGCATCATTAAGCCTAATTTATCTTATGTTTTTTGTATCAATATTACGAGGAGAGGTTCTGTGCAACAAATAAAATATGATATTCTCATACCATGAATTGGGCACAGTTTGTGCACAGATGATCTTTGTTTCATCATGTTGATTTACAGTTGATGTATTTATTTGACTTTCTAACTTCTGAATTGAATCAACCACCAATTTACAAAGGACTTGACCTCTAACAATTTATGAAAGTACTATTTCGAGGTCATATTCCTCAAGTGATGTCATCCAATTTTTCCTTTTCTCTCCCAGCTCTTTCTGCTCTAACATATTTCTTACAGCAGGGTAAGGAAAAACAATTTTAGTCATGGATTTTAACAGGTAAGACCTGAAATGTTTAAAAATTTTAAAAACAATGTAGGCCTATTGATCTACCGTGGGGTAATTTAGTTATTCTCCTTTAAAGGTAGAGCTCATAAATGAGATGGGTATCTCATTTCTTTCAGTTTTTTTCTGTTTCAATACATTTGCATAAGATCTATCAGAAATGAAATTATATAATGTAAAATCCTGAGAAAAATCAGGGCTCATCAGGGAAGGTGCCTCGATAATGAATTTTCTAATAGAATCAAAATCTTGAATATCTTGTAGTCCCCATCTATATAAAAAATCCTTTTTAATCAGATTTTGTAGAGGTCTAACCATTTCAGAAAAATTGGGACAAATATTCTGACAAAATTAATTTTACCCAAAAGGGATTGCATGGTCTTCCTTGAAGAAGGAGGGGGAAGGTTGGAAATGGCTTGGATTATTTAGGTTCAATTATCATTCCATCTTTAGAAACCATAAACCCCAGAAATTTCCCTCGTTCTACTGCAAAGACTGATTTTTTAGGGTTGAGTGAAATGTCGAACTTGCGACATCATTCTAACACAACCCTAAGATGAGACAGGTGATCTTTCTTGTTTTTGGAAAAGACAGTGAAATCGTCTAGATATACCACAACTGACTGATTAATAAGGCCATGAAAATAAATGTCTATTTCCCTCTGGAAAATGGCATCGACATTTATCAATCCAAAAGGCATTTTTCTGTAGGCGTAGGTGCCCACAGGGTACGAAAGGTGGTTTTTAGCTTGTTCGAAGGAGACACAAGGACCTAGTTATATCCTGAGAAACCATCTAATAAGCATAGTCTTTCAGAAATAGATACTTGTTGCATAATTTGTTCTATTGGAGGAACATGGTAGTTGTGTTTATTAGAGGCTTAGTTTAAATTTCAAAAATCAACACAAAGTCAAATTTCTCCACTCTTCATCCTTACAGGGACTAAGTTAGATACCCATTGAGTATGCCTAATTGGAAAAATTATCTTTGCAGTGAGTAGTTTATTTATCTCCTCTTTTACGGTAGCTTCCAATTTAGGATGCATTTTCCTCATTTTTTGTTGGAAAGGTTGGGTTTGGGGTTTCATAGGAATTATGTGTTGTCTTATGTTTGGCTCGAAAGTCTTTAAATCGTCATACGTCCAAGAAAATACATCCTTAAATTCTTTGAACAATTTTATAAAAGAACATCTTTCTTGTTCATAACACCCCTTTCCCAGATTCATATTTTGAGGATGATCTTGTGTTCCTAAATTTACAGTTTCGTACAACAATGAGGAATTATTTTTTTTTATAATTGACTACCACTCTAAACTTGTCATGTAGGTCATAAATTTTTTCTAATCTGACAACATATTTGGGAATAGAGTTTACCATCTTGGATGATGATTCTATAGATCGAGGATCAGATATTACCGTGAAATCTCAGATATTTTCGTCATGAGTGCTTTCATCGATTACTGGGTCTTGGAAGGTGTCTTCCATGTGCAAAAAATTGATGATTTATTGATCATCATCAAATACTCACCAATTTTTTATGTTGTCAGGAATCGATGGCTTGAATAAAAAGTCGAATGAGAAAGCATTAGGAGAAATACCTTCAGCAGAAAACAATTTAGAAGCAACATTAGCTAGTAAATCAACTTCTAAATTACTTGACCTAGGAATGGAATTTATATTGAATGATAGAAATTTATGCATTGATCCCCATACCTCGATTTGATAATTCTTCAAATTTGGTGATAAACAATGTATTACATTTCTTACCTGTTTGAATACGATTTCAGAATCACCAAATACTACCAAATTTTGCACGTTCATGTCCAGTGCCTTCCCTAGTCCCTGCAGAAGTGATTTGTACTCTATTTTTTTGTTAGTACATTCAAAGTCCAATCGATAGACAATAAAGTGTTTTTACCTGTGGGATCAACAAGCACACAAAAAAAACCTTCCCCTTCCTGAGATTTGGATCCATCAAAATATAAGGACCATATTTCTTCATTATCAGCAATGTTCAGTGCACTTGGCAAAGTTGTTGCCTGAGTATAGGTTGTTACTTCAGATTGTTGTTCTGGGTTGATGATAGAGGAAATTTCAGACACAAAATTACCAAAAAAGGTATTCATTCCCTGCGTCTCAATCGATTTTTCAGTAGTAATAAAAGGATCATTTGGGTCATTTAAATATGTTACAGTGTACTTGAGGTAGCGTTCTCTGTTTATTCTAATCTTGTTAGGTTGTCGATTTTCTGGCAACCATAAATGACACTAGACCATAGCAAAATAGTCATGTAACTATTATAACCAATCTCTACTAAAAAATAAACCATATACTTCAGGAATGTCAAAAACAATAATATCAATTACTTGATGAACTTTTGGATTGGATGACAATATTATCAACACATTTTTAAGTTCACCAGTGACTTTTACATTAGTTCGATCTAACTGCATGTTTTTAAAATCAGAAGGTTTTACTTCAGTGTTAATTTTCTGACACACAGACAGAGGCATCACATTTGACAAGGCACCAGAATCAACCATACATTTATGTACATTCCTATTGAAAATTTTGAAAGTTAATAAAAAAGGAGGCACAATTTTTCGTGTAGAAACAACAATATTCTGTTGATTTTTTATGGTTGTACCTGAAATAGTTTTATCTAAGTTTCCTATAGTTTTTTCTGATGTGTCCCTTTTATCCTATTTTTTGGATAAATTTTTATCTAGGACATATTTAGCTTTGTTTGAGTCAGTTTATGTTGATTTCTTACTGATAAGATCATTCTTTTTATTATTTTTAGCAATACTTTGGAGCATTTTCTGTAGGATAAGTGGAAATTTCAGCAATTCAAAAGCTGAAATATTTGTCCTTAATTTTTTAAGATCTTCAACTAAATCATACTCTAAAACTAGGGTAGCAGAGTTTTGTCTTGTTTCAGTTTTTTTTGGTTGTTTTGAAACCACATTTTTACTCGTTTTGGGTGAAGGTTTTTTTTTTGATTTACTTTTAGTGTTATAGGGATGGACAGTTTCAAAGTTTTCTTGAAAGATGTTCTCCGATAAGTGACCGAAAATGGGAGGAGAGGATTCCTGCTCATTAGGTGTCTCTTCCTCACTTGTATCATCATGATTTTCAGGGGGGAGTAGAAACAGAGCTATCATGTGCTTCCAATATTGTTTGCAAAGCATATTGTAGACCTTCGAAGTTTAAACCTTCTGTGGTCGGATTTGTCTGGTTTGGAGGAAAAGTTTTTCTAAAAGGTGGTTTGAAACATCCTTTACTTGTAGATGCCTCCTCAACAGATCTCTTCAAGTATACAATCTGATTGGATAATTTATGGAAATCCTTCTACATACTTTTCAAATCTAATGTCTCTTGTTGATTTTTGGTTTGAGGAGGCCTGGTGAGAATTTCTATTTTCTTTTTAGAGGATGAAGCAGTTTCAACTTCACTACTAAGATTAAATTTTAAGATCAAAATGTATTTCTCTATTAGGACTGCCTCCTCGAAGGATTCTAATAACGTATTATTTTTGGACCTTTTAACCCATATGGCTATGTTGTTATGCAGGGCCTTAGTATAATATACAACAATAAAGTTTTATGTCAGCATTGAATCTACAGAGTTTTTTTTTTTTAGTGTTAGGAATATTTGGTTGAATTCCTTAACTTTTTCCTTAGGGTTCATTTTCAAACCAGATATTTCCATTACCAAGACTTCTGGAGATTTGTCATACCTGAATTTTTCTAGAATACAAGTTTCAAACTTGTTGCAAGAGACAATGGTCTGAGGCTGTTGATAAAAATACTAGGTTGAGGCATTTACCTCAAAAGTGTAAGGGAATAACATGCATATGACATCTTCCTATTCGACACTCCAGAGTCTAATAGCCAACATAAATTTCTTGATGTGATCCTCTGTTGATTGCTTCGAATCTGGATCAAACTTGGGTAGCCATTTCTCCATATGTTTGGGCAATGGGTGTTGGAGTCCAGGCATAGCCAGGACATCTTGATCGAGTCAAGGTCTGGCAGAATTTTTTTGTTTTTTTCCATGGGAGTTGGTGGAGTTGAATTTTGAGATGGTTTAGATGAAGAATTTCCTACGTTCGAGGATTCCCCTCCTAAAGGGGGTGGGAAAGAACCAGGTGGGGATGGTGGGATATCATATCCTCTAGCACCAAGAATAAGTGCTTCAATAGGATTGGTAATATTACCACCAAAAATGTTTCTAGGAAGTTTAGTGTCTTGATATTGTTCTTGAAGATTTGTAAAATCAAGGGGTTGATTAATTTTTCTATCAAGTTTTCTAATATAGGATAAAGCACTCTGAGTTCTTATGATCGACTGTTGAACAATTTCTTGAACATCAATCCCTTGAGGAACTGGTATTACAGGTTTGACGAGAATTTCATGCGTATTTTTTGAGGTAGTAGATGTTTCAAGTGTAACATTGGTGTCTGAGAAACTACATGTCATGATAGAATAACAATTGTTTGGGGGAGTCTTACGACCTCCACGTGCCATCAATGAATTCCATGCCCTCCTTCTAGCGTCATTTTTTGACGTGCGTTTATGATACGTCGTCAACGGGAAGGATAGATCCGAAATGAGGTTGTCTGTTTAACCCAAGTTGTTTGGTATGAACTAACCTGATGGGTTTTATGGCTCCATTAGTCACCTAGGTTCCTAAAAATAATGAAAATAAATAAACTAACTAACAATAAGATTCTAACAATCAATGCACTAATTAAAAAATGTTGAGATAATAGTGTTAATGTACAATGATTATATACAGTTTACAAGGTTTAAATAAAAGCTTAATTAACTTCTGAATAATGCAATCATCATTCATTCATATATAAACAACATTAAATAAAAGAAAATGATTCATCTACTAACCTCTAACTAATAAAAAATAATAAACTAAGTTCATCTCTCTGCGTTGTGTGAGATCCTACTTGTCCTGTATTTAGTGGAAACCTATGAAAGAAATGATTGTAATACTTCTTGAGGAAATTCAAAGAAGCGTTTCATACTTTGGAGTGAATGTGTAACAACAAAAAGATAACTAATTATATATCTTGTAACCTCAAGATAACCAATAGCTGAGGAAGAAAGAAATCTCAATCCTGGGTAGTGATGTTATCAACTATTTAATATCAGAAGTAAATTCAAAAATAACTAAAGAGTTGATCGATCACAGGTACAAACTATACCAATAGATAATGGACAGAATCTAGATAATCAAAGACATGAAATATCATGTGAAGACAATACTAAAGCTAAATCAACACAAGTAACATTTCATAACATAGAAATTATAGGAGAATACGATGAAACAAACATTGTGCAATTTACACAGGTCTAAAGTCAACAACAAACTGCTTTCCCATATCACTTCCAAACTTATATGTCCATTCTGTGATACAGAAAAACCATCCTTAACACCAAGAAACAATAGCTATTTAAACATGTCTTGGATCAGTTACCTCTTATCATACAAGATAGAGGAATATCCCTAAAAATAAGTTTGTTTTACAAAAATAGAGTAACAAAAGGATACTCTTGTTGGAGTCTTTAAATAAAAAATAATTACATTAATAACATTGTTTTTTTCTTCAAAAATGGGAAACTACTAAGCCATCAAATGCTTAATCTATGATTCATTTTCCTTTAAAATAGCATCATAATCTGTTGTTTAACTGAAATGATAAAACAAAATCAAATTTTAGATAATAATACAAACAAAAAATTTAAATAGACTAGCTACAGAATCTTTCGATTCTGTAGCTAGTCTCAAAATAAAAATAAAATCAAAACTGAATCTATCTATTATTTCTAAAATAGAATCAAATCAAAAAATCAAAAAAACTATTTACCATTTTAGAGATTTGATAAAGAAGCATCTGATAAGTCTGAATTTATAATGGTGTTGAATTTTGTTGAGTTTTTAATAATCACATTACCAGAACACTTAATCCTCTTGTTTTCCCTATGAGCATTCTATCGAACGCAAGATTTCAACTTGTCATTCTCCCTCTCGAGCAATGAGATTTTTTCTACCATTTGGTTCAATTGTGATTGAATATAGGGGACATCCCCGTAATATCTCTCAATCTAATAAAAAAAGTTTTCACAATGAACTAGTTCTATGGTAGGCAAAGGTCGAGCCTATTTTTCAAAGGGTAAATTAACTGGTCTTGTGATTTGTTCCAAGTCATGTTGTATACCATAAAAACCCTCTTTCTTCTTTAGGAACAATGGGAGATTAGAAATGAAATTGAACTTTGTTGCAACAATATTGATATCATTTCCCAGAACCCCGTCATCTACATCCTCTTGAGCAATAAAATTATCGATCTCATCCTCGGAGAAGCGATCATCGACCTCGATCACAAGGATCAAGCTCATATGATCACGTTGTTGATTTATCAAATTTCTATATATGAGTCTTCCTGGTATCTTCTTTGTAAAATTCACATCCATATTACTTTGTTTATTATACCTACCCTTTTTCTTGACAATTGATTCATTTAAAACAACCTGGATCGATTGGTGAGTAGGAACAATAGGAATCTTGTCTTTTAAATCACCTAAAACATATTCCAAAGACTTTCTGGGAATGAAATTGCATCATGGCTTCTTACCTGATGGCTTCTCTATAGAAACATAGGTTTGATTTATGAATGCAGGGACTTCTTGTAGATTAACACATAGTTTTTCGATAGTGGGGTTAGATCTATTGGACACACCGACTACACTGAGAGGGGGGGGGGTGAACATTGTAGGGCTCTTTTTCCCTAAAATCCTTAGTTAAAAATCAAAATTAAATCATTACTCATTGTTTTCATTTATAACTAGTTAAATATCAACACATATCAGTAACATATATCAACAATATATCATCAACAAGTCATCACCACAAGGAACACAAAGAACACAAGATGTATGTACAATTTTCTTTTTATTACAGACTACAATCCTTGGGGTTTTCCAACAACAACTAAATAGATTAAAAATCTACAAGAGAACTAGATATATAATGCAAGACTCAGCTTACACCCTCAGCACCAACTGAGATGAGGCAACAATCCTCAACAAATATCAATCTGTAACATAAACAAGTGCATCAATCGTGCACTAACCTATGCCAAATAACCTGTAATCAACATGTACCATAAACAAGTGCATCCAACCATGTACCAAGTATATACCAATCATGTTTCAACTACTCATTAAAAATGACTCATCAATATGTACCAACATCATAAACTATACACCTCATGTATCTGCCAACTCATCAACTGCTTGTTTCAACCATAACTAGTTTTGGATTAGTCAACAACCCTAACTTGAAATAATCATAATTTTGTACCTGTAATGAATAAATATCTGAAACTGATATACAATTTTCTTCAGTGTTTTATATGCACTTCCTTCAGGTTTCACTACTTGGAACCTCTCAAAAAAGGAGTTATATAAAAAATGGCATACCTTGTTGAATTCTAGATTATTCTAGAGAGTGACCTTGTAGAGCGTGCCCCACATGGAATATTTGTTGAATTTATCTAAAACTATTACACAAAATAATAAATATGGTACTCTAACCAACACAATTAGTCTCACTTAATTTGTATCTGTTATGAAGAAGTTATGATGGCTTTACCCGAAACACCTGTTTTAGACTAGTTTTCAGACTAGCCACAAACCTTATTTTCCACGGAGTGTATCTCCAAAACTAGAACGACCCACAAGATGAATTTTTTAATAAAGATACTTGGATATGTTTCCTCAATGTAATATCAATCTCATAGTCTAAATCATTATAGAAAAACATTTATTGTGAAAATGGTGAGATGACCTGTAAATAACATACCTCAGAAAGAATCATGAAAAGAATTTATCCTCCCTTGAATTTTGGCCCTCTTTTCTTCACCTTCCCTCTAAAATTCAGCTTAGATATTCCTTGGTTACCTCATTCACCTATATATATTCAATATGCTCAATTTTTCCACACCAAAAATGCTCAAGACACTCTCACACATAGCTCTCCATCAATACTCCAAAAGATATTCTCACAAGAAGCTCTCAATTGATCCACAAAAAGGATGATCTACAAGAGACCATTGCTATCTTATTTATACTTTCATCCTCTAGGTCACTTAACCCATTTTTAGGTCACTTAACC
>ML779865.1:245200-270786 GCA_009831015.1 Picea engelmannii
CTAGGTCACTTAACCTATTTTTCTTATTTTAGGGTTAACCACTTTCCATAAATAGAAAGTTCTCCAATACTTTATCATTTAAATATTCCTTCTTGATTTTGTCACCTTACTTTATCATTTCTTGATTTTGTCACTTCTCTTTAATATTTAAATAATCCACTTTGACTTTGTCACTTTACTTTATCATTTAAATAATTATTTCTTCTTTTAGGTCACTTTGACTTCTTTGACCTTGGGGGCTTCAAGCCTTCATGTGGGGGTTCTTCATCTTCGTAAGGCCATAACTCTCAAACGATGAGGCATTATGTGACATTCCACATACCACCAAAAATGGAATGGAAATAACTATCCATCTAGGATAGTTTAACCAACAATTTCCTTGATATTCATATCAATATTCCACATACAAGCATGGGTGCTCCAACCATTCTTCTAGGATAACTCAATCTGTGAAGCGTATTCCCGTGAGGGATTTCACCATAAGGAGATCACTTTGGATTTCATCCATTTGTGCACCTTATTAATCATGATAATACAATAATGAGAACATGGGTCCTCCAACCATTCTTCTAGGATAACTCAATCCGCAAAGCATCTTCTCGTGAGGGCTTTCACCATAAGGGGACCACTTTGGAGTTCATCCATTTTGCACCTTATCAATCATGATAAGACAATAATGAGTCATCTATACATTTTTCCAACAATGCATCATATACCAATGAAACCACATCGATCCATCTTCATCATGTATCAATGAAAACTCATTTATCCATCTTCATCATATCAATGGAAACTCATTGATCCATCTTCATCATATCAATGACAACTCATTGATCCATCTTCATCTATGCATTCTCATCAAGGATAATACATGTTACATTAAATAAATCATCAATAAATCCTTTGGCATCAATCAATCACTTGACATCAATCAATTAAACCATTGGCATCAATGACAACATGATCCAACAAGATCGACTGGGGTTTTCATCAAGATGTATTGGTGATTGTATTACATTTTCGGGTAGGGTAAAATTATTTCTAAACAAGAAACTTTCCCAACTACCCCCAGTCTTAGATAGATGTGAAACCATGAGGATCTGGATGAGACCATGCTAGAAAAGGATCGATTGTGGGTTTAGTTTCTATCTTTGATAGAACTTAGCCATTTTCTGTAGACTCCTATGTAGATAAAAAGGCACATTCAACTTGAAACCTAGAAAAACCATCAAAAAGAGGACATGATACAAGAAAACCAAACCATATGTACCTTCACAGGTAATAAATTTCTTAAGCATTAAGAGAAATCCATTCCATCAGGGTTTGAAAAGAGAAATTGTTGTACCTTTTGGATAACAACGTGATTTCTTGAAGGGCATGATTAAAGGTCAGGGAATGCCTTTGATTTTGGTGTTTTTAAACCATTGATATCCCTCTTGGGATAGTCCTATAGCTTCTGCGATGGAAACTTTAGTCACTTCTAGCTGCAAATACCCAATTTTAGCCTTGGTGCCATCAAAAGTCTGAGCAAAATCTTGGTCCACAACGAGGCTGAAACCCTCAAATCATCTGATGAAACAGTGCCATCCATATGCCACAAGTTCTTCCATGTCATCATCATGAGAGAGAAGATCATGTGAACCATTGGGCTCGATCCTCACCACGAGTGCCACTGATATGGTCAGATAGAAATAGCAGGAGCACCGAGAGGTGGGTTGTTTTCTCCAACACATGAAAAATAGGACGAGGTCTGCAAAATCGAGAGAAACCTGATACTTAAGGATTTCGGAAGCTACCATGACAACCATTTGGAGCATTGAGTGGGTAGTAACCAAAGGACGCGCATAATAGGAAACCACTCTATGAAATCAATGTCAAACCCAAAGCACCCAAAACTTACCACTTGCAATAATGAATGCAGGCCTGAGCTATGCAAGATGAAGGGGTGATGTTTGAAGGTGAGTGTGTTAGTTTTGTACCAGGACAATGAGAACGTGATACGACTGCTATGGGTAACATTCAAATTTCAAATTAAACCAAAGTTTTCTTGTTGTGCGATCATAGATATGTCAAATGTGAAAAATATATAATCAAATATAGAAATGACTAAGTCATATCTCCCAATGTGGATAACTAAAGTGTTATGGTAATGGATCAACAGATGAAAATGATAGGCTTACAAGCTTTAAGGTTTATAAAAATACAGATGTCCTTTAGGTGTAATCCCATTTGCAAAAAGAAAAATCCAAAAGCTATATGATGACCACTCAAACCAATTTTTTTTCTAATTTCATGCTTTCAGTCATGAAATTGAACAAAACAAACAATAGATTAAAAGAAATGAACTCTGACACACAGCTGGTCCAATGAATCTTTTCAAAGCCAAAAATGATAGAAATGTTTGTAAGGAGAAGGAGGCAGCTACAAAAAATTTATCCCTTGGCGACAACATTTTACCGTGATAAAATTTGACAAGAATTGTTGGCTACCAACAATATGTTGAGTTACTTAAAAAGCATAAAGATGTTTTGTTAAGCCCTAAATAGTGGCTCATTACCCCTTAATTGGGGAACATTATATTAGTAATGTTATTTTATCTATGTTGGCTTTAGGCCATTAGTTTTAATTATACCTCCTAGTCTCCTATATATACCAAGGAGACATTTTCATTTTGAATCATCTTGTAATTGTACATTTATATGGGCATAAGGAGATTGCCCCCTTGAAGAGGATTATTATATAAATTTATCTCTTTTTCAAGGAATTGAGTACTTATTTTGAGGTTTTTCTATGCTATATTGATATTTGGTTCTTAACATATGGTATCAGAGCTCAAGGTCTTGGGGTTTCGCTGCTACATCTGAGACACCTTGGAATTTTTGATATAACTTCTTTTATACAATGTTTCAGAAGGAAAGAATCATACAATATTTAGTAGATGGATCAAGGTACGTTGGGTTACAATTTTAGCTCCGGAGGATTTATACTTTCATAGATACAACCTGCACAAGATAGAGTTCTGGAATCATCCTGAACTGAGTCATTGTATAATTTTCTCTATAAACTATTTTCTGTAATGTTTCATACCCTTCACTCTATAGGATATTCACATAAATTAGTAGGATATCTATGTTAAACATATCAACTTCTGGTCCATCTTACATTTGTAGATACACCCTATGGAAAATAAGGTATCTGACTAGTCCTATTGACTAGTCTCAAGAAGGTGTTCTAGGTAAAACAATCATAACTTCTTCCTAGAGTATCCAAATTGAGTGCTACTGGTTGCATATGATAGTGGACAGTTTTTAGTATTTCCGGTACGAGTTTTAGAATTTTATATTAATTATTTTGTGTGGGGCATGCTATACAAGTGAGATCTCCTGGAAAGGCCAAAAATCAGCAAGTTGTGGGGAAGTTACCGTAAATTCCACTTGGCCCATCCAATTTTGATCAGACTTGTATCACTGTAGAGAAAAAATATCATAGAACTACAAAAAATAAAGTTTCATACCTAGAAGGGCCGAAACTTTGGATATACATCAGAAGAAAGATTGTCCAGAAGAACCACCTCAAAATCAAGGTTCAAAAGTGATACTTGGCCAACATGCCACCCAAAAAGGGAACTTCTACACCAAATAAGCCTTTAGAAATTCCTACTTGGACTCTTTATGAAGGTGAAGAAATGCTTAGGGACATAAATGAATTACAAAAGAAGATAGTGACAAAAGATGAACTGCAAGGGATGATGGATTCAACTGAAGCTAAATTGGAGGCAATAATGGATACTAAGATGGATGGTTTAAAAAGGGAGATCATGGAAGGAATGAAAAATTTCCTAATAGAGAGGACACCTAAAAGTGAAAATGTGTCCCATGAAATTCATGATGAGGACATAAGGAAGATAAATCAAGAATGGAGAAACTCCAACTTTGGGTTGAAGACCAACCATGTTCCTAAGATGGATATGAGGAAGTTTGATGGCAAGGACCCAATCACAGGGATACTTCAGATGGAGCAATTCTTTGATCTACATAATGTGCCACATACACAAAAGGTACGAATTGCTTCTTTATATTTAGAACCCAATCAATTTGTATGGTATCGATGCCTTTGTTCTCACAAATCACTCATCACTTGGAAAATTTTCATGGAAGAAATGAAAGCACACTATGAGGATACAAAGAGAAAGACCTTCTTTAGCCAATTGATAAATCTCAAGCAAAAGGGTTCAGTTACAGAGCACATTGAGAACTTCCAATGATTGAATATAAAGGTAACAAATATTCCACATGATCACTTGATTGATGTATTCATAGTAACTTTAAAGGATAACATTCAACATGAGGTTCGCCTTTGGGAACCCAAATCATTGGAGAATGCATTTAAGGTGGAAAGAAATGTTGAAAGTAAAAATATGGCTATGGCTACTAGAAGGACCAAGCCTAACAGCTATGGAGAGAATAATGCTCCTTATTCTAAAACACCTCAACCTACAAGGTTGAAACCTCAACAATTGGAGGAAAGAAAATAAAAAGGTTTATGCTTTAATTGTGACAACAAGTATAGTAAGGGACATAAGTGTGGTGAGAAGAAATTATTCTCCATAGATTGTGAAGAGGAAGAAGAACAAGAACAAGAACAAGAACCATCTCAAGATGAAAACGTAAAAGCAATTTCTTCTAAAGAGTTGACTCCCACAATATTGTGTAATGCATTGGTTGGAATTAAGACTCCTCAAACCCTCAATATTGAAGGATATATTGAAATGAAAAAGGTAATAGTCCTAATTGATTCTGGAAGTACTCATAATTTCATTCACTATAAATTAGCCAAAGATCTCAATTGCTTTGTATATTTAGTGCCAGAGTTTCAAGTAATGATTGCAGATGGAGGAACTATCAATTGCTCAGGAAAATCCAATAAGATAAATCTTAATATGGGGGAATATGTAATGAATAGTCCAATGATTTCTATACCCATGGGTGGTGTTGATGTTGTACTAGGAATCCAATGGTTACAATCATTAGGAACGTTGGCTTTTAATTTTCAAGAACTTTTCATGAAATTTTCATTGGAAGGAAAATAAATTGAGTTAAGAGGTATCAAAGGGAAACTTGGTAAGGTGATAAGCTCTAATGGCATGAAAAAATTATTGAAAAAGGGGCATCAAGGTGTTATTGCACAACTATGCTCACTAGATGTTCAAACATCTAATCCATCTATTCCTCTAGATCTCCAAGGGATCATTGATAATAATTCCAAAGTATTTGAAGATATTCTCAAAGGTCTTCCACCCACTTGAAATCATGATCATAATATTGACCTAATTCATGAGAGTCTTCCTCCTAGAATCGGGCCATACAAATACTCTTATGCCCAGAAGAGTGAAATTGAGCGCATGGTTGAAGAAATGTTAGAGACTAGCATTATTAGACCTAGCCAAAGTTATTACTCTACATCGGTGGTAATGGTATTCAAGAAATATGGCTCATGGCGTGTCTATCCATATTATAGAGATCTCAACAAGATCACTATTAAATATAAGTTTCCTATTCCCTTCATTAATGAATTGTTAGATGAACTACATGGAGCAATCTATTTCACAAAGTTGGATATTTATTCAGGGCATCACCATATTATAATGAAGGAAGAAGATATCCCAAAAACAACATTCTGAACTCATGAAGGCCATTATGAATTTTTGGTCATGCCTTTTGGCCTTACAAATGCACCTTCCACATTCCAAGGGTTGTTGAATTCCATTTTCAAGACCTTCCTTCGAAAATTTGTGTTAGTATTTTTTGATGATATACTAATCTATAGAAAGTCTTGGGAGGATCATGTGTGACATGTTGACAAGGTTCTACAACTACTAAAGGAGAAACAACTATATGCCAAACCATCCAAATGTTTCTTTGGAGTGAATGAGGTAGAGTATTTGGGTCATATTGTATCTCGTGAAGGTGTCAAGGTAGACCCTAACAAGATTAAGGCCATGATGGACTGGCCGATTCCGAAAACATTGAAGAATATTAGAGGATTTTTGGGTTTGACAGGTTACTACCACAAGTTTGTTCAGCACTATAGAAGAATAACAACACCTTTAATGACACTAACTAAGAAGGATGCATTTTCATGGACTCCAGAGGCAACTAAAGCTTTTGATAAACTTAAAGAGGTGATGTGCAAAGCTCCTGTCTTGACCACTCCAGATTTCACAAAAACCTTTATTGTGGAATGTGATGCCTCGGGAAATGGAATCGGTGTTGTCCTAATCCAAGAAGGAAGGCCCCTGGATTTTGAAAGTCAACCACTCAAGGGAAAGGACTTACATAAACCCATTTATGAGAAGGAAATGATGGAAATACTACATGCATTGAAGAAATGGCATCCTTACCTAAGAGGTAGGCACTTCAAGGTCAAAACACATCATGATAGTCTTAAATACTTCTTGAAACAAAGACTATCTTCATAAGAACAACAAAAATGGGTAACCAAGATATTGTGTTATGATTTTGAAATCGTCTATAAAAAAGGGAAGCAAAATGTTGTGGTAGATGCACTCTCAGGAAAGGATGAATATGTTGAGGCCTTTCTTTGTGCTATCTTGATCATCCAACCTAATTGGATAATAGAAGAAAGGCATGAATGGAAGAATGACGAAAAAGTGTGAACTCTCATTCAAAGGTTGCAGTAGGATTCCAATGCATTAGATACATCTACCTAGGAAAAATGATTCACTATGGTACAAAGATCGCTTATATTTATGTAAGAACTCCCAACTCAAACAAAAGGTACTATTGGAATTGCACACCTCTCCAGTAGGAGGGCACTCAGTATTTTTGAAAACCTACCATAGGGTCAAGAAGGAATTTTTTTGGGACGGCCTTAAAACTGATGTTTAAAGGTTTGTGGCAGAATGTTTGGTTTGCCAAAAAAATAAGGTGGAAACGATTAAGACCCCAGGTCTTTTACAACCATTGGCTATCCCAAGTCAGTGTTGGGAGGATGTTTCCATGGATTTCATCATAGGGTTACCGAAGTCTAAAGGAAAGAGTGTCATCATGGTAATTGTTGATAGACTGATCAAGTACGCACACTTTTGTGCACTCTCTCATCCCTTCAAAGCCAGTACAGTTGCCACCACATTCATGGAGATAGTTCAAAAGATACATGGAAGCCCAAAGATTATTGTAAGTGACAAAGATCCCATATTCACTGGACATTTTTGGACAAAATTATTTTCTTGTTTGGGTACTCAATTGGCTCATAGCTCATCCTATCATCCTCAATCTCATGGAAAAACTGAGATAGTGAACAAATGTCTAGAAGGCTACCTTCATTGCTTTGTCTATGATAAACAAACACAATGGTTCAAATGGCTACCCTTGGCAAAATGGTGGTATAACACTTCCTTTCATACTGCAACAAAAATGACACCATTTATGGCACTCTATGGATACCACCCTCCTTCCATCACTTCTTCTCTAAAACAAAAATGTAAGGTTCAAGAAGTGGAATATCACATCGAGCATCAACAACAAGTTCTCCAAATATTAAAGGACAACCTGACTATGGCATAGAATCATATGAAACAACAAGCAGATCAACATCGTAGTGAAAGAAGTTTTGAAGTAGGGGATTGGGTGTTTTTAAGACTACAACCATACAAACAGATGTCCCTCAAGCAAGCTAAGAAGGATAATAAATTATCACCAAAGTAATATGGCCCTTATAAGGTGTTGCAAAATATTGGTACTATGACATAAAAATTGGAGTTGCCTACATCTTCACGAGTACACCCAATTTTTCATGTTTCATGCTTAAAAATGTTTATAGGTGACAAGATCCCGGTTCAAACTATATTTCCAGAACTTGACGAGGAAGAAAAAATCATATTGGAGCCTGAAGCCATCAATGGAACAAGAATTTTCCAGTTGAGGAATAGATCCATTTCAGAGTATCTCATTAAATGGAGGAAACTACCAGCTGAAGATTCCACTTGGCAAGATGAGTCTTTTATACAGAAGAATCAAGATTTACTCAAGCATTGCGGACAACACTTGTGTCAAGGGGAGGGGCATGTTAAGCCCTAAATAATGGCTCATTACCCCTTAATTGGGGCATATTATATTAGTAATGCTATTTTATTTATGTCGGCTTTAGGACATTAGTTGTAATTATACCTCCTAGTCTCCTATATATACCAAGGGGACATTTTCATTTTGAATCATCTTGTAATTGTACATTTATATGGGCATAAGGAGGTTTCCCCCTCAAAGAGGCTTATTATCTAAATTTCTCTCTTTTTCAAGGTGTTGAGTACTTATTCTGAGGTTTTTCTATGCTATATTGATATTTGGTTCTTAACATGTTTTTGCATGGTCTTATGATGATTTAAAAACTTACGATACTTTTGTTATTGAACACAATATTCCCTTAAAACATGGTATTAAGCATTTTAAGAAGAATCTTAGACATATAAACCCAATTCTTCTACTAGTAATAGAAAAGGAGGTTAAAAGACTCCTTGATGCAAAAATCATTTTTCCCCTCAGATACTTTGAATGGGTGGCCAATTTGGTCCCTATTACGAAGAAAAATGGTGAGATAAGGCTCTGTCTTGATTTTAGGAACCTAATTTGGTCTTCTCTTAAAGATAACTACCCCTTCCAAAAATGGATCATGTCTTAGAGAATATAGTAGGGGCTAACAAAACTTATATGATTGATGGTTTCTCAGAATATAATCAGATTGTTTTTCATAACGATGATAGAGAAAAGACTACATTTACTACTCCATGGGGAAATTTTATGTATGATAAAATGCCTTTTGGTTTAATGAATGCAAGATCAACTTTCTAGAGAGCAATGTATATCTCATTCATCGGTTAGAGACATAAGTTTGTTTTTATTTATCTAGATGATCTGACAGTTTTTTCCAATTCTGATCCAGAACATTTGGTGCACCTCAGAAAAACTTTTGACAAATGTAGAAAATTTGGTTTGTCTCTTAATCCCAAAAAAATGTACTTTTCCATGCAAGAAGGAAAACTTTTAGGTCGTATATTTTCAAAATATGGAATTAAGGTTGATCCTAAACGAGTTAAGGCTATTGACCTGGTTAATATTCCTAGATATAGAAAAGAGATTCAATCTTGTTTAGGTAAGATCAATTTTTTGAGGAAATTTATTCCTAACTTTGCTAAAATAATCAAATTGATTATAGATATGCTAAAAAAGGACAACAAAGTAAAATGGATGACATATGATTCCCTGAGCGAGTGGGAGAGGAGGATGTATGTTTATTTCCAAGGTGAGATGATTAAGGTGGATCCTTCACTATATTTGTCTCTTGGGTTCATGTAGTCCTTTCCATCTTTCCTTAATTCCATTAAGGTCTTACCAAAACACTAAGTAGACACTCCTGGTATTTCTCCGAAGTTGTTCATTTGCCCAGGTTAGATAGAGGAATCCTCAAAGTAACCACAAGTTCCCCAATGTTTCTCGTGTTTGTAGTGAGGGATGAGTTAGAAATAGAGTTAGCTATGTCACATGGTTTTGAGGTCAACCATTGTCTTTTCGAACACACTTTCAAAAGCACCAAAAACCAAAAAGAAAATAAAACAACAAAAATGCATTTCGCATACGTGAAGATACTCAACAAAGAACATAAAAACACATTTTTTTTTTTTAATTTCTTATTGGAAATATCGTTTTAGGGCTTGGCCATTCACTAGAAGGGAATCAGTTTCCCCCCTTAGATTTTGCAATAGATAAGTGCCTGCCCCAATCTTCTCATCCACTTAGAAAGTTCCAAGCCACATATTTTCAAACTTAGAATAATTCCCTTTTGCTTCATTTGCTCTGTCCCACTTTAGGACTAGGTATCCTACTTAGAAGTTCTTCTCTTTCTCTTAATGCTTATCGAACCATCTTTTCACTATATTTTGATGAGATAGGAACTTTAAATTATCCTTTTCTCTCTCTTCTTCCAGCATGAGCAGAGTTTTGATTCTTTGTTGTATGGCCGATGAAGGTTCCTGACTGGATCTTGGCCTAGTTGAAGAGATGGAAGATAAAGCCCATTTGGGAGGATGGATTCTTGCCCGTAAACCAGAAAGTATAGGGAATTCCCTATAGCTTCCTTGGGTGTGACTCTATCATCCCACATAGTGTTATGGATTAAATTATGCCAATTCCTTTGGTTATCTACAGCCGTCTCTTTTAATATCCTCACTAGGTTCTTGTTAATTGATTTTGCCACACCATTTCCTTGTGGATAATAATTTGCAGAGTATCTGATTATGATTCCTTTGTCCAGAGAAAACTCCATGAAAAGGGTGGAAGAAAAATAATCTGCATTATCAAATACCAAGGCAGAAGAGACACTAAACCTTGTGATTAGTTGTTGTTCTATGAATTGGATTACTACCTTCTCGTTTACATGAGTCAAAGGAATGGCCTCTACCCATTCCGTGAAATAATCAGTTGCAGTAAGAATGTACTTGTGTTGTTTTGAAGAGTTGGGTGTAATTTCTCCTATGATATCCAACCCCCATTGCTCAAAAGGCCTAGAGACAGTCACAGTTTGGAGTGACTACTACTCTCTTCTCCTTCCCAACGCTCACTTGACAAGTTTTACAGTTTCTAGCATAAGTATGAGCATCTTTGAACAAGGTGGGCCAATAATAGTCGGCTCTCAGAATCTTATGAGTGGTGGTGTTTCCTGCGAAATGTCCCGTGGAAGGGCCATCATGGAGATCCTTCAGAACTTTGTCTGTGTCTTCACATTTGAGACATCTTAATAGTACCCCATAATAATTAATCCAGAAGAATATCGAACTTATAAGATGATATTGTGTAGATTTTAACCTGAGAGCTCTCCTTTCCCTAGGGTTGAGATTTTCCAGACAAGCCCCATGGTGTAGGAGATAAGTTAAATCCTTATACCAAGACTCTTGTCCTGGGGAGATGTATGATACTTCGCCACACCATAGTGCGATTTCGTTCTCCCATCCAGAATCTTCATTTACTTGGTCCTAGGCTTCAACTGCAAGTTTGCATAATCCTTGTCCTTTTACTAGTTTGGTAGGTTTTATATCTATATCAAATTCTTGGACTACTACCATCCAGTTCCCTCTTCTTTCCCCCATTTATTTTTGAATAAACAAGGATCAGATTGCAAGGTGCGACACGATCACTTTAGCGTGGTTCTTGAGGATATAAGACCTGAAGTGTTTTACTGCCTTATATACCGCATAGGCCTATTTGTATATAGCAGGATAATTGAGCTCATATCCTTGAATATTAGTGCTCATGAATGAAACTGGGGCCTCGTTGTTGTCATCATCCTTCTGAGTCAAAACTAAAGCTAACGATTGGTCAGATGCAGAAGTACAGAGGAAGAAGTCTCTATCGAAATCGATACTCCGTAACACTAGGGCTCAGGATATAGCATATTTAGTATTGTTGAAAGAATCTTTTCGCTCATCATCCCACTTAAATTCGACATCCTTGCAAATCATATTTTGTAAGGGTTTGATGATTTATGCGAAATCGGGAGTGAATTTCCTCACAAAATTGATTTTCTCGAAAAAGGACTGCATAGCTTTCTTGTTATGAGGCAATGAGAGTTGAGATATGGCCTTAATCCTTTCTAGGTCTATGTGGATGCCCGCTAGGGACATAATATGACCTAACAACTTACCTTTCTCTATGTCTAAAATAGTTTTCTTTGGATTTGAGGATATACCGTACTTCCTACACCTTTCAAAAATCTAAGTTAAGTGTTGGATGTGTTCTTCTTTGTTCTTTGAATACACCGTTACGTCATAGAGATACACAACCACACATTTGTTGATTAATCCCCAAAAAGATATGTCCATGCCCCTTTGGAAGGTCTCTCATGTGTTAATTAACCCAAAAGGCATGTGTTTATAAGAGAAGGTTCCCCACTTGGTTCGGAAGTTAGTTTTTAAACGATCTTCCTCCGAAACCAGGACTTGGTTGTAACCTGAGAAACCGTCTAGTAAAGAGAAACTATTTGAGCCAGACATGGTCTGCAGGATTTGTTCCATTGGTGGGACTAGGTAATTTTCCTTTTCTGAAGCTCTGTTGAGATTTCTAAAATCTACGCATAAATGAATTTCTCCAGACTTTTCCCTTACAGGAACCATATTTACTACCCATGTGGAATGTCTAAACTGGAAAATGATATTGGCATCTAAAATCTTCTTTAATTCCTGATACATGAGAAGTTACAGGGATGGGTGATACTTTCATAGCTTCTGTTGGAAATGTTTCACTTTGGTTTTTAACAGGACAATGTGTTGAATGATGTGGGTATCATACATTTTTAGATCTTGATAGGACCATGTGAATACATATTGGTATTGTCTGAATAATTTCAGATAAGATTTCCTTTCCTCCTTAGATATAGTCTTGTTGCAATTCACATTCTTTGGGTTTTCTAGGGTACCAAGATTTATAGTTTCATGCAGGGGACAAGAGCTACCAGTCTTTGCATTTCTAGGCCCTGTAAATCGCTCTTTTAGATCAAACAAATTTTCTAGATTAGCTATCCCTTTTGGAATTGTGTGATACTTTGACTTATCATCAGGTTATCCTGTCATAGGATTGGTCTCTATTGATTTCTCCTGGAATACTTCATCTTCAATGGCCAAATATTCGAAATTGTCTTGGTTAGTCAATAAGTTTATGATCTCTTCATCTCCTTCAAAGACTTTCCAATTAGAAATGTTATTAGGCACCGATGGTTTGTAGAGAATATCCATAGTGAATCAAGAGGATTCACAATCCTCTAGAGGCAAAAACTTGGAATCAGCTATGGCCAAGGAGTCAGCAAGAATATTCTTTTCTCCAGGGATCATTGTAATATTGAAGGATTCAAAATGCTCTATTAACCTATGCACCTCTTGTTGATAGTTCTTTAGGTGAGGAGAATTGCAATGTATAGTATTCCTTACTTGTCTAACGATAATTTCAGAATCTCCAAAAACCTTCAATTCTTTGACATCCAAGTCTATAGCTTTCTTTAATCCTTGTACTAGATCTTCATATTCGGTAGTGTTGTTCGTACATTCAAATTCTAGCCTACAGGATAGGAAATGACGTTTACCTTTAGGATCAATGAGTATGCACCCTACTCCTAACCCTTCTTGCGATTTAGATCCATCAAAATATAAAGTCCAAATTTGTGAATGACAATAGAACTTTTCCTTTTCCTTATTAATTTCTTTCTCTCCTATCCTTTGTTTTGTAATCCCTAATGCACGGTCTTGACAGAAGAGGGTGTCTTCTGTCAGTATCAACGACTTCTCTTGAAAAACCATTTCATAGTTTTGAGTGAGAGGGACATTGGACAAGAGAGGAGAAACGTTTTCAAAGTGGGAATCACATAAATAATTTCCCAACACAAGGAAATTTGTGGATGAGGGTTCGTTCAGGGTTTCTAGATTAGTGACCATATGTTTCAGATATCTCTCCCTATCGATTCTGATCATGTTCTTGTATCCCTTCAATGGTAGCCAAAGGTGTTCCCAGTCCATACTGAAGTATCCGTTTATATTTTCAGACCAATCTCGACTTAGTAATAACCCATAAGCCTCTGGAATATCTACTACAATGATGGCAATCATTTGAACAAACTTGGGATGTGTCGCTATCCTGATCATTACATCTTTGAGTTCTCCCATGACCTTGACCTGGGTTCTGTCTAGTTGTATGACATGTTTATCACTCTTGAGAGGAATGGCATTTAATTTTTTGCAAATAGACAAGGGAATAACGTTGGAAGACGCCCGGAAATCTACTAAAAAATTGTGAAGGTTTCTATTGAAGACCTCAAACGTTAAGAGGAATGGTGGGACAAAAGGTTTTTCCTTTTTATCTTCTGAGCAGGTGTTCAAAGTTGGTTTTCTCGCTAGATCCGTGGGAGATAGATTGCTTTCCTGATCATTATCTGACATCGTGTTTTATACTGAGTTCAAAGTTGTAACATAAAGTCCTTCTGCTAAGGAATCCTTCATATGTCCATAACTAATATATTAGCCTTTAACCTTTTCAAATATTCGACCACATTGTAATCCAATTTGGGCGATTCTTGGGTATGGATGCTTATAGGGTTTTTTTTGAGAGAGAAGGTGCTTTCAGGTGATCGGGAGTTGCCTTACTCCTCGAGGTCTGGGTGGCAGTGGTATATTTCAAGCTAGGCGGACCTCTATTGCACGTTTGTATCACCGAGACTTCTGCGGGTTGCTCATGAGACTCAAACAGCTCGTCGGAAGGCATGATTAGGTCAAGTTCCCATATCATCATGGATGTATCTTGTGGTGGATCAATATCTTCCTAGTCAACAATATTCATAACTGAAACGCTTGGTTGTTTGGTCAAGGAGACTTCGTCTAGAAACCGATTGGCCATCAAACTCATGGCATGCACCCATTGAGGGAAATCTCTTTCAAAGTGGTTTTCCTGGTGATAAGTATAGAAAGAATCAGATGCAACATTCCCTAGATCAATATTTAATTTAGGTGGAGGAGGTTCAATTGCCTTGAATGGTGGTTTCCTCTTAAAGAAATCCTTATAGGGCCTTGGCCTTAGTTTCCCTCCCCTGCATTCCTCTTCATGTCTATGATCCTATTTGATAATTTATTAACCATGCATTGTAGGTATTCTATGTCTCCATTACCCTTGTTGAGAGTCTGCTATGATTGATTTCCTGACACTCTAGTCAAAAGGAGTCCTCTCCTGGGAGGAGTTTGAACTTCTTTATTAACCAGAGAGGCCTAGTGTTCTTTACATCCTTTCATCTGGAATTATATTGTTTTGGCCTCTTCAAAATTTTCCGCCAGAGTTTGCTTGGTAGCCCTTTTCACAAACATAGAAATAGAAGTCAGGAGTGCGTTAGCATAAACCTTGATTTGCAACTCTTGAGTTGGTTTCACTGTGGGCTAGAATTTGTTTAAGATGGTCGTGAATATTTGATTGAAATCTTTGACCCTTTCTTTCGGACTCATGGTGGGGACAAATAACTCAGCCATTAGAGCTCCCATAGTAGTTTTCTCTGCAAATTTATCTAGAAAGTCTTTCTGGAACTTTGTCCAACTGGTTATAGATCCTACTGGTAGATTAAAATACCACGTGGAAGCTGAATTTTCAAATGTACAAGGGAAAATCCTGTAGACTACGTCTTCATGTTGGACGTTCATAAGTCTGATTGTTGGACGTTCATAATTCTGATAGCGAGTATGAACTTCTTGATATGATCTTTAGGTAAACCTGAAGTTTTGGGGTCTTATTTAGGAAGTAACTTCTCCAGGTGTCGAGGAAGATTGTGTACTCGTCCCGGGATGGCCATGACATCTCCAGCCAACCAAGGTTGGTTGTTCTAAGGTGGTTTTTTCCTTTCCTCCTCATGGTTGTTATTACCTTCCATATCCTTGGAATTTGGGTTGAACTCTTCTTCTTCTGAAAAATCATTTGGCTCAGAGACATCGCCCGCTGGCATCTCAGGGATAAGATTAAGAGGGTGTTCGATTTCGATGATCGGGAAGTCTATTAAATATTCTACTGTGTGTACAAAAAATTCATTGGGAGTATCGACCACTGGTCTGCTTATTTATTTTCTTCGAGGAAGTATCGGAGCTAAGGGAAACACATTGATCTGTTGGGCATAGGCTCTTGTGAGCCTTCTAGACTGAATTAATTCCTCGTGAGGAAGAGAGTAAGGTATTTTTAGGAACAATTGTTCTTCCTCGGGCTGGGGTGAGTTACTTGTTTTGGGAGTACTCAATGTGTGTGTGTTGTCTTGTGAATGACTAGCCATGCATGTGGGTTTTTATGAATCTGTAGACTATTTGAAAAAATACATAAAATATATATTCAGCCATTCATTCTCAGGCCCTCCTTCTAGCGCCAATTTTGTTGATGGGTCCTAGATCCTTGGTTCAACAATAGGAACCAAACCCACCACCGAGGCCCAATTAGACTCTGCAACGTTTAATGGTGGAATGGTTCTCTAGATCTTGTGATCCAACCAAATTATCGATGGGCTTTGTGTTTTCTTGTGAAGTCACTTCCTTCAATTAGGACTATTCTCTTCTATATCTTCTCTTGGGTGGGACTGGAATGAGAGATGCAAGCCAGTATAAACCAATTTGAAAAGAAAACAGGATTAATTTTTAAACTACTGGGGAAGAGGTTGAACTTGGGATAACCTGTTGCTCAAGTATGCAAACGACAATTTTATACCATAGGCCTAGTACTAATAAATTAACCATGTGAGCATCCAATTACTGTCTAAGAAAATAATTATCATAAAGAAATCAAATATGCAATAAGATAATGGCAAGAAAAATAATTCATCTACCATAACCATTCATCACACAATAACAAAACAATTCATCTTCATCGTTAAATAATAGAACAACAAAACATTGCACTAGATAAATTGACAACATAATTAATTGCTCTTACTCATTACTGCATCATTAATGAAACATGATAGGAAATAACTATTCTCCACGTCCAATCATACATGCATTTGATGAAAATAACTTATCTCTAGTCCATGAGGACTTCTAAATTCATAGCAGCTTCAAAATAGTTCTTAAAAACCAAAAAGAGAGAGAGTTCTTACCAAAACCATCAACCTCTAACTAATTGGTCGATGTCTTTATTTATAATGTAAAGTTCAATTGAAATTAATGGCTAAGTGCAGTTTAAGAAAAACAAAATTTTCCATGTGGCGTCATCTTCTAACAATTTCTTTAATAGTCAACCCAAGATATTTATTGAAAAGGGTGACTTCTCTCGTACTCAAACCAACTGATAAACAGTTCTTCACAAGTTTGGGCCCATGGAAATCTATGTTGTTCCATAGGAGCCCCATGAATCCCTCTAATGTCCATCGCATGCATCTGGTACTTCACCAGACTGGTGTTCAACTCCTGTATCATAGTGCGAGCTCTAATTGGATGCTCCATGAATCGTTGCACTTGCCGTGGCACTACGTCGGTCATAAATGTAAACTTTTCGGCCCATAGTGAATATTTCTTGTTATGCGACTCGACCAAATAGCACAAGTTGACGAAGTTGTCGAAGGTGCCGAACTTGGGGAATCCAATATCCTTCATTACTTTATTAGTTTTATCCCAATGCTTCTTGCATCTGATCCACTACTCTTGAATTTCTTGATGTGGGTCATGAGACATCTTAGCCCAGTATTCGATTGATCGCTTCATGTGATTAAGACTTCTTTTCCCAACATTTGAATGATATGTTATTCTTTGCCTCAGCCTTGTTGGACTACATCAATGTATTCGAGTTGTTATACTTCTTACTGCGCTATTTCATACCATTTCTCCATGTCCTTTCATGTTGTGAGTGCCATGAGAGTGTCCTCCTAAAGTTCAGCTATTTTTTCTATAAAAAGGCATCGTTCTTTTGTGAACTGGTTGTAAGCTTCTTTGAACTCGCTTTTCAGATATACTCTAGTTCAGGTGGCTTCCTGATAGTACTTGGCTAGGTGGCGTAGATTTTCTAATTCCTTTAGGGTGGTTGCCAACTCCTTTTCATCTCTTCTAGCTCTGTCTAGGGTGGCATATGAGAGCACCATACCCACACCGAGGAGCTCTGAAGTTTGGAAATCTGATGTGTTTATCAAATTTTCCTCTGTAGTGATGAGGATGGAGTGATCCAACATGATCCTTCTTTTATTTGTGGTTCTTTGGACGATATCCTTTCTATTTTGATCGGAGGATATCACATAGATATCTTCTACCTCATCTACTGACTCGGTTATCTGTTGATCACCCCATGTAAGTCTATTTCCTAGGTTACCGGTGGTGTATACTTGTTCAAAGTCGGGTTCTTGAACTCCTTCATTGTGCTCTAAAGGCCTGGCCTCTTCCTGTCACTTGTCGGGGATCTGAGTATTAAGTGGAATAGAGAAGTCAGGAACAAACTTGTTAGTTACTTTCTCGTTGGTCACAGAACCACTAATTTTCTTTTGCAGGGATTCTTTCTTTCGCTCATCCGGTTCGGGCTTGTCCTTCATATCTGCTCCAGGTTTCGATGTATCGGATCCCTTTGTTTCAAGGCCACTTTCAGATTCTGTTTCCTTTTATGGGACCTCCTTTGTTTGAACTTAGGTCTCAAGGAAACAATTCTTCTCAGGTCCTTTTTCCTCTTGGACACACACAGGGGTGTCATGAGATGACTCTAGGCTTTCATCGTCACTATATATAGTTATAAGCTTGCTCAAAGGATTAGGAGCACGTGTTTCTACTGATACCCGACCTGTCTCTGGTTGAGTCATCCTGCTTATCGGTGATAATTCCAGTGATGTGGTGGATCATATGTCATCTGACCCATTGATGCTATCTAGGTTCATTAAATCAGAGTCGTTTAGCCCCATAGGGCTCTCTTCCGGGCTATCAGTTGGAATCCTTGGCAACCTGATGTGGTCTGAGATATCTCACATCTGACCCATTATCTACAAGGCATGTTGGTACATAAGTTCCCCTCTCTCCCATGCATCCTAAACCTTGGGAGAGTCCATGTCCTGTGTAGGGGTTACCTGGGAAAACTTCACTGTTTCGATGGATCCTTGAGGGGCACTCGCCACTTCGACTGGTTTCGATGCTATCCTTTCTCCTCTAGCCCTGAGGACCTCTTGAGCTGTCGGTTCCAGGATTGTTGCTTTCTCATCCAAGATCATAGCCTTGAACTTGGTTGCCTTAGGGTCAGTCATTCTTGCCATTACTTCACTCCAGTCTTGAGCTTTCTCGCTAAAGATCTCATCTTCAAATATGTCATGAGAATATGGCCAACGGGAATATACTTGGGACTAAACTTTTTGGGTCATGATTGCGAAAGTGACTAGTCAAGAATCAAAATTCCAATTGGCTTAACACTTCTTTCTTGGCCTAAGCAGTGTATTTTACCATGTAGAAACCAAGATGGAAACTATAAGGTATGAAGTCCTGCTTCTTATCTTTTACCAGAGTAGCATTATAAACCTGCAAGATGGTCTAGTAACATATTTACCCAACTACTAATCGATCAGGAACAGACACAGGTAACAGGTGTGGTGATCCGATGGTGCCGAACACCCTGATATAGGTGTCATGTTCATCCAGATACCAATTTCCAACTTTGGATATAATCCTTTTAGCTGCGTCTGAAAACCTTGGGAACTCTTTTCGGAACAGTAAAGAATGAATACACGCGACAAGTTGTTCGAGTAGGATTTCTTGTACCTATTCTCCCACAAAATGTCGAAATATACATGGACAAGGAGCTCTGAGGGATTCCAGCTTAAGTTCATTCTTGCAAAGGTATTTCTTGCGCATACGACATCCAATAGATAAGATGCCATGTAAAAGGATGGGGTTTCTCCCTTTTTCGACGTCCGAGCCTGCTATATGTAAGTGCTCAACTGTTTGGAGATGATGGCACCCCAATTGAAGCTTATGCCTGAAATGGATACCGTATAAGCTATATGCATCCAAGCCTCTGACAAATGGGAGAAATATTTCTACCCATTCAATCTGCAAAGGATATCCATCAGGTCTATCTATGGCTCCCTTAGGTTGGTCATCGGATATCAGTCGAAAGTCCATTTTGTGAATTTTTTGTCTTCCCTCCACCACGACGCCATAACTTTGCTAGTGTCGTGTGTTGCATAGAAATGTATAACAAAATAAATTTTCCAGCCTCTCTTCCAGCTCCCTGAGCTTGTAGTAACTTTGAACCTCTGATGGCAAGAAAACCTTGACGCACTCATCGTTGTCGTCATTAATCAAAAAAAATTGTGTATCATTGTGGTAAATGAGCCATTTTAGGAGCTATATAGAAGGAAATACCGGATTCTGTCTTGCCGCCATGTGCATATATTCCCTACGGACATTTGGGAGGACTTCATCGTCGAGTTTTCTTGTATCAAGGTTGTTGTGTGGGGTATATTCGAGGAACTCCTCCTGCTTGATTTTCTTGAAAATTTCTTCCCAGCGTGGGAATACTGTCTTGGTCCCAATGTTTGCCTCTGTGTCTCCAAAGGCTGGGGGCTGAACAAAAGCTTTCTAGGTGACTGTTTTGATGACAGCAACCATATTTGGAGAAAATTCCAACTACCTTTCAACTGTTGGGGAGGAACCTTCCCCTAGCTCTGGTTCTTGTATCTTTGGCGCTCTTGGGGGTTTACCGGTGGTAGGTTTCTTTGGAGGCATTGTTTCTACAACTGAAAATGATACTTTAGACATGTGTATAGAGTAACGTTGGATGAAAACATATGAACTAAAGTGTAAAATACCCATAAGCCGATAAATACCTGTAATGCTTGCTAAAATCGTTGTCTAATACTCACTGGACCTTGGAAGCTTTCTTCGAATTGCTTGTCTTTCGCGTCTGGGTGCTATGAACTTCTTTGCATGTAGAATGAGCGCATACACAATGACTCACAAGAATATAAAGAGAGATATCCTACTAGTGACATCCATCAATTAATGTGAGTAATGTATGCAATTCAAAAAAATCTACCGCCGAATTTCTGCAATTAAATTCTACGTTGGTTGACAGCGAAGGCGCGGAGGGATATGCATTTTATCGACAGGATTAAATGATCCTTTTGATTTGCGCACGAATTAGAAACTAATGCACCATCCAAGAATTAATTAACCTTTTAAATGCATCATATCTAACATATATTAGGACTTAAACATCCCATCACGTAGTGTTTCTCAGTGGATCAGGAATCAACGTTAACCTTAAGTATTTTTTTGTTGGTTCCCTCCTGAGATAACCTCCGACACCGATGGGTTTCATCACACAGTGTTCATGTGGAAGAATTTATTCGAGGTGCAACATGGATCTCGGGAGGTAGTAACGACTTTAGGGAAAACTAGATCATACATTTAACCACTTTGTCAATGACACGTGACACCTGAGGATAGGTAGTTTGACCGTACATCTGATTCAGGATCGGGTTTTTTAACAAAACACTTGTGTGTTAAAATAAGCCTGGGATTTCTAATGTCAAAAGGTATCGAGGATAGTTTAAGTGTGTATTTTCTTTGCGGGTTATCATCCTTCAAGACTCCTGCCCCACAAATTTTTCAGAAATTGGTGATCAGCGATTTTTATTCATTTTTCGTTCAACGCTTATTCTTCTAATGTTTTTTCGATGCCAAATCAGATAGGTCTTTGGTGATATCCTTAGTGAAGATCATTCATAGCGATATGAGACTTTCTTTTGCCGATGCCGATGAAGATCGATGCTCAACTATTTTGGTTTTCATGAATAGTTCTTATCGCATTTAAGTCTTCCCGATGTCAAATTTCTTAAGCGCGTTGGGGAAAAATTGAATGTCAATTCCTTAAGTAAATGTTAGTCCCTTTTAAAGTTATGATTATTCTCACATGCTCAAGCGGACTTCAAAGAATCAACATGAAAACACAAAATCATAAACAAAGGCAGCAAATTTTCATACTGAAGTGGAAATAGACAACGCAAAGGATCAAGTGGTACCCAAAAAGTAAAAATTTGACATAGAATTTTTAGGGTGTGTTGAGTGCTCAACACCTACCTAATGAATACATCTTCATGTGGTCTGACCTTTCTTATTGGTTTACCTCTACCTTTGGGCACTTAGATAACCCTTATGAGCACCCTAAGAGATTTAATTGATTGCACATGAAAGAGAGTGAAATTATTCATGCTTTTAATCTTAGGTTTATCAAGTTGTATGACTGCATTCCTATGTCCATTTTCCCTACAAACTTGGCTACCCTCTTTCATTATTCTGATTTTCTACCTCCTCTTTACCACTAGCAGTTGGAGGAGAAAAATGTTCAATACTTGGAGTTGGCCTTAATCACTTGCCTTGAATTCAAAGAGAAATATCATAGAATAGGTTTCTCCTTTGGTGGTTGTGACTCGTACAAAGATTTATCATCCTTAATGCCCACAATCTAGGATTTACAAAATCACAAGCTCTTCCTTGAACATCAATTCTAAAAAGAATCCCATCTTTAAAGAACCATGGAGCCCTCTTACCTAAGGCCTAATTATGATACCTTTACTGATCTGGGAGGATATAGGGAACATCCTAGAAGTCTTAGAAGTGTTCTAGGAGGCTCAAAATAGCCTCGACAAATGAAAAAGGAAAAAAAATCAAAGTCCTCAAAACTTAGCAAAATGGGCACCATTGCGAAGAGCGTGTCACAATATTTCCAATGACACAAATAGTTCATCAAACAGAGTTATGGATCGAAATATATTCATAGTCAAAGTTTTGGTCAACCTAGCCCAGTCAACAAGGATGAGTTAACATTCATACTGCTAACATCAACATGTTGATGTGGAAGCACTATAGGTTGCCACATGTCACTCATTTTTGGCATTTTTGAGTCGACATGTGGACCAATTAGAAAGTTCCATGTGGCATCCATACAGACACATGGAAGGTCATATAGAACATGGTAGGTGATGTGGAAGTCCATACCAGACACATGGTAGGTCGTACAAGACATGGTAGGTGGTGTGGCAGTCCATACAAGATGTGTGACAGGTCGTACAGGATGTGGCAAGTGACGTGGCATACGTAAAAAATGTGTCAGGACATACATGACATGGAGACACATGGAAAGGTGGCGTTAGGGCCACATGGGAAGATGATTGTGTATCTGTAGCCAATAGGAAGATGCCAAGTGGTCCAATATGGAGGTTCCATGTGGCATTTGCAATTTTCCTAAGGTGGGCTAGAATCCAAACGGTAAAAAAATTGACCAGCCTCCAGATCTATTGACCAGATTTCATGCAACGGTCATTAATTTATATGGTGCAACAGGTCAATGACCGACGATGGGTATCGACTAGCTGACGCCAAATCTGGCAACCGGTCTGGTGAAACCTTACCCAGATTAATATTGTTACAACCAAATACTAAAAGGAGGAGGCCTGCGAGTTTGACCCCGGGACCTCCTCTCCCTACCTCCGTCTTTGCAATGTCCACCCAATCGATTGAGCTAAGGTGTGACTTGGTTAAGTCCTCCTCCATTTTCATTTAAAAGACCCAACTTTTTCTCAGTCCTGAAAAGGGGAAGCGCGTGCCTAGTATGTACCAGTCCGAGCACAGATTTCTATGCAGTTTCTAATGCATTAATTGCAGATACTTGCATGCAGATTGAGGCAGAGGTCCAAAGCATTCTTGAAGGTGACAATGTCCAATGGAGACAATTTGACATTAAAATTTATGTTATTCGACGACGCAAATCCAATGGTGATGTTTGTTTCGACAACAACGAATTTGATTAGCAGGATCAATTATGGAAGATCCAATGTAAGCATGCTTTTTAATATGTTGTTTTCTCATTGAATGTTGCAGCATAGTATGCTTGATACGGGTTTGAAGGATCATGGAGAAGCTACAACAAGGAAGCAAGGCCAACTTATTCCTTCTATTTCTTTCTTTCTTCTCTTCTTACACATAAAAAAATAAGCTACATGTGAAAGAAAAATTGTGGCACTTGGATGATAAGTGGCCAACGAAGCAGTCAGGAATCTTGTGGTTGTCGAGATCTATATATGGGCTGCATACCTGCTTGGATCTAGGCAATAGATCTAAGATATTCTATGACTCCATGATGATGGGGGTCATTTATTATTCTTCCTCTTTTTCTGTATTGAGTATGTGGGAATGATGTCCATGTCATCATCATGGATGCCTCATGAGCATGAGAACTTGTGAAGCTTGCAAACATTCTTGATTGCATTACGGTCTCTAGTTTTCGTCACCGAAAAGGGAATTTGGCCTTACAACTTGTAAAGGAGAGACATAATTATAATGATGAGAATAAAGCGGTCAAGCTTTGGAGAAAAACCCAGAGATGTAGCCCATATCAGGTGAACTCCGTTATCAAGGGAAGTGTCATCTCTCTTCTGTGTTTATGTTCTTATGTTTCTTTCATGAATTTCCGCACTTAGATTATTGAATGCAATCATAAATTGTAACACATAAATAATTTAAAAGAGATATCAAATTCAATGTAAATGTAAACATATCAAGACTTAAACTATACCTTTTAATTGCAATTCGCTAAAGTAAAACAATATATAACTGACCCTTTGGAGGAGTGACAAGATAAAACCATTATTGGAAGCTAATCACCCCAGATTCATAACATTTACCACCTGTGATCAAGAGTTTGGATGTGAATAAAATCATGATCATATCATGTTGCTCAATGATCAATCCATTTCTCATTCATATGCATACAATGGTGAAGTTGAGTATGTGAAGACCATTGATTTTGACCTTTTTAATCCCCTTTATGACAAAGTTTTATATAATGATGTTACCAATGAATAGTCAAATCAAGTAAATGAGGATCCTTATGTTTCTATTAATACATGTGATCAATATTGTTTTGAAGATCCCCATAAAATCAATCAAGATATTGAATTGGAAAATTCTTTTTCAAATCCATTATTTGAATTAGGAGGAGTTAAGGAACCCGACATTGATATGTATACCCCTATTGAAATGTGCACATTTTGTAATGGCTCTCAATTAATTTAAGCAACCTTTGAATTACAACACTACAGTAAAATTTAAAAATTACTTAATCTACCACATTCGCAATCTAATATTTCAAGTAATAAAATTTAATAACAATTTAATTCAAAACAATTCATAACTCTAACCTGAACCTGATGCTGCCACTTGCTTCCTTAGCTTTCTCCTTAGGACACCACCCAAAACCAGCCTCCCTGCCGACTAGTAGCGCCTAGCCCTAGGATATCAACAGATATCCTAGCCCTCCGAGCCCAAAACCTCCAGCAGCCCCCCGGTGCACTGTAAATTCCACTCTATCAATGCCCCTCACAAAAATTCCTCCCTCTGTCCAATACTCAAAGCTCTCCCAAAATCCTTTCTCCACTCTCGTAGCAATGAAAAAAATCGATCCCCCTCTCAACTCCTTTCCCCCCCCTTATTCCTCCTCCCTTCACCGACACTCCATCTTGCATTAAATTCCTTATCCCTCCATTTAATTACCCTTATCCATTCATTAATTCTCTTATCTTCTCGGGATCCTTATGTGATCCCTTCTTGTATACATAACTTTATTAAATGTTATATTTTATTCTCCACCTTTAATTTAATACTTTATTAATTAATGAATTAATTAATAATGAAATCAATCATTAACCATATTGATTAAAGAGTTAATTATACTTAAATTAATCATAATCAAGAATAACTAATTAATAACAAATAATTAGTTAAGGTTATTTTAATAAATAATTATAGTTTAGCTAAATTTTTTTTAGGATTACATTAATAAATTAATTATAATTAATAATCAAGGGTCGTTACATACACCCACCCTTCAGGAAACTTCGTCCCGAAGTTAGGGTATCTTATGGTACAAAGAACAAGAACATGGTTCACACATTCATAACAAGTAATCGACATTATTAGTAAGTAAGTCAAGAAAACTCATACATACTAGTGTATATGTACAAGAAATGCATGTGTAGCTAGTACATGCAAATCT